>BRDA01010477.1:11952-30921 GCA_036984385.1 Crenuchus spilurus
AGACAGATACAGTATAGTCAAAGAGACAGAGTGAGACAGAGAAACAGAGAGCGAGAGAAAGAGACAGACAGAGATAGTCAGAGACAGAGAGAAACAGAGTGAGAGAAAGAGACAGACAGAGATAGTCAGAGAGACAGAGTGAGACAGAGAGATACAGAGTGAGAGAAAGAGACAGACAGAGATAGTCAGAGAAACAGAGAAACAGAGAGCAAGAGCAATAGACAGATACAGTATAGTCAAAGAGACAGAGTGAGACAGAGAAACAGAGAGCGAGAGAAAGAGACAGACGGAGATATAGTCAGAGAGAGAGACAGAGTGAGACAGAGAGAGAGATTGTATGAGAGAATCCAGTCGACTTAGAGGGGATAACAATAATTCCGTGCATAAACCATCAGATATTACGCCGTGTATTGTGAACAGCTCAAACAGACAGAGAGAGCTCACTAATCTTATTTATTTAACAGCTTTACAGGCTAAAACAGGCACATCCACGGCCTTTTAGCCACGCACTGGACTGCTGAGAGATTTACACACACACGAGAGCCAGTGGTGATGATGATGATGAAGGCTGATATTCACCTTTCTGAAGAAAAGAGCTTAATATCAACATGAAGCAGCCGAGCAGAGGCAACAGGGATTCAGCACACATACACAGACAATCCAGCAGCACACCTGTAATCCAGGTAAGTAGGTGAGTATTTGTGTAAGTCCCTTATCAGATATATGTCAGGAATTTAGCACTCTAATTCCTTTAATGAGCCAGAGTAATAGAACCATGAGCACAGAACTCAAATATGTGCCCACAATATTCACCAGCCACTCACATCTACACTAAGCTGAGCTGTTCCACTGGGCATTAAGCCCTGACCCTGAAAATAACTGTCCTAATTCTAACCCTAACCCAAACCCTTAACTTTAAAGCTAACACATAAACTATAAGCTTACATTAACAGAGCTGTTCCTCTGCTAACTCCTCATTAAGCCCTGACCCTGACAATAACTGCTCTAACTATAACTCTAACCTTAACCCAACCATAATTTAAGTGTAACTCTAACCTAATTCATAACCTTAACAAAATACAAACCTAACCCTAAACCAACTATAACCTTAACCCTATACAAACCATAACCCTAACCCAGTCATAATCATAAACAAATGAAACCATAACTTTACACCAACCTTAACCTTATCATAACACTAACCAAATGTAACCCTAACTCTAAACCAACCATAACCTTAACTATAACCCAAACCCAATCATAACACTAACCAAATGTAACCCTAACTCTAAACCAACCATAACCTTAACGGTCTTCCTAACCCAATCATACCACTAACCAAATGTAATCCTAAACCAACCATAACCTTAACCGTAACCCTACTCCAATCATAACACTAACCAAATGTAACCCTAACTCTAAACCAACCATAACCTTAACTATAACCCAAACCCAATCATACCACTAACCAAATGTAACCCTAACTCTAAACCAACCATAACCTTAACGGTCTTCCTAACCCAATCATACCACTAACCAAATGTAATCCTAAACCAACCATAACCTTAACCGTAACCCTACTCCAATCATAACACTAACCAAATGTAACCCTAACTCTAAACCAACCATAACCTTAACTATAACCCAAACCCAATCATACCACTAACCAAATGTAACCCTATCTCTAAACCAACCATAACCTTAACGGTCTCCCTAACCCAATCATACCACTAACCAAATGTAACCCTAACTCTAAAACAACCATAACCTTAACTGTAACCATAACCTAATGATAACATTAACCAAATGTAATCCTAATTCTAAAGCAACTTTAACCTTTACCATAGCCCTAACCCAATCATAACCCTAACCAAATGTAACCCTAACTCTAAACCAACTTTTACCTTAACCGTAACCCTAACCCAATCATAACCCTAACCAAATGTAACCCTAATTCTAAACCAACCATAACCTTAACTGTAACCCTAACCCAATCATACCACTAACCAAATGTAACCTCTAAAACAACCATAACCTTAACTGTAACCATAACCTAATGATAACTCTAACCAAATGTAATCCTAACTTTAAATCAACCTTAACCTTTACCATAGCCCTAACCCAATGTAACCATAATGCTAAATTGACCATAACCATTAACCTAACTGTAAATCCACTGTAAGCCTAAACCCAACCCTAAAGAATCTCAGGTTAAATGGCATTATAAATGAACACCATACTCAGTGTAGCTAGGACAGATTGGCTTTGTGGGTGGGGCACATACAGGCCAATTACATTGACATGACAATGTTATTAAGAAAAATGCTCAAAAATGCAGGGTCACCTCCTTCTTGCGCCCCCCCCCAGTGTCCCTCCTCTGTCCAGGTCGAAGTGGCTCAGCTCCACACAAAAGGAGCAGAAACAGAAATTCTTCCGGCCTCTTTTTCTTTCCCTGGAAACAAAAGGACTCAAACTGTCCTCTCACCCGGAGCTGCCACAGGGGCCTCCCAAACTTTAGTATGGGCTGACCCCCGGGCCAGAGAGGGGACGAGATCAGATAGAACAAGGACCCCCACTCGCTCTCTCTCTCTCCCTCACTCACTCACTCACTCACTCACTCTTTCTCTCCCTCACTCACTCACTCTTCCTCCATCTCTCCTGCAGGGACGTTAATTTAACTTCTGTGGCTAATTAGCATGTGGCTCAGCTACAGGGTGAAATGGCATTGCGGGCACAAAGCCTCTCTCTCTCCCTCTCTCATTGCTCTCTTTGTTGATGTAAAAAAAATGGCATTCATGAAGCATTAATAATACTCTCTCTCTCTCTCTCTCTCTCTCTCTGCCTCTCCGTCTCTCTCTCTCTCCCTTAATATTTCCTCACACACCCTAACAATGACAGGTTCAGGGTACCTTACCTTTATGTTATTTCTCTTTCTCTCTCACTTTCTTTTTTCCCCAACCCTAACATTTCCTTGCCCGCCCTAACAATGGCAAGCTCAGGGTATTTTTTACGAGGTCTCTCTCTCTCTCTCTCTCTCTTTTCAAGCTCCACAGGTTCAGCTCCACCTTTTCAATCAGGACCCTCAGCAGCAGCACTTAGTGATGAATGAATTGGTACACGAGTGACCGCTGTGAAAGGAGGAAGGAGTGAGTGAGAAAGAGAGAGAGAGAGAGTGAGAGAGAGACAGATAGAGAATGTGAACACTAATAGAGGAAGGTGTCACTCGAGTGTGGAGTGCAGGGGCCCGAGAAAGGAGTCGCACACACAGGCCCATTTAGAGCATAGACACAGAAGAAAAAAGAAGAAAAAGAAAAGACTATCAGCCACGAGGGTCCTGAAAGACCCCCACTCACACCCCTCATTCAGGCCAGGAGTAACTGTTGCTCTCCTGAGCTTGGCCTTGTTACGGGCCAACAGAGATTTCACACTCCAACTGCAGCAGCCTGCACTCAGATCAGCTCAAATCAGCAGCAAAGTCCAGATATTACCATCACATATCTCATACCATCCTGTTCCTCCATAACAAGTCAACCTACCAGCCTAAAACAGTCTGACCTGTTTACTAATCAGTCCTCCTATCAGTCATTATTTATTTATAATCACTGCTAGAGTTTCATAAATGTGGATGAAGTACCTCCTAAATGCCTATAGATGGCAGTAGCAATAAAACACCAGCAAAGCTTATAAAACAAATACACTAATATCTCCTATTTTAGTGATTAATAGTGTTTATTGAGATTGTTTATGGACTAATATCCCCTATTCTAGTGATTAATAGTGTTTATTGAGATTGTTTACAGATTAATATCTCCTGTTCTAGTGATTAATAGTGTTTTCTGAGGTTGTTTATGGACTAATATCTCCTATTCTAGTGATTAATAGTGTTTATTGAGATTGTTTACAGACTAATATCTCCTGTTCTAGTGATTAATAGTGTTTTCTGAGGTTGTTTATGGACTAATATCTCCTATTCTAGTGATTAGTAGTGTTTATTGAGGTTGTTTATGTACTAATATCTCCTATTGTAGTGATTAGTAGTGTTTATTGAGGTTGTTTATGGACTAATATCTCCTATTCTAGTGATTAATAGTGTTTATTGAGGTTGTTTATGGACTAATATCTCCTATTCTAGTGATTAATAGTGTTTATTGAGGTTGTTTATGGACTAGTAATTCCTGTTCTACTCTTAATGGTGTGTTGAGGTTGTTTGTGACTAACATCTAGTGATTAATTTGTAATACAGCAATTTCTCCTGACTCTCTTGTAGAAGTAAAGTTGCGAGTTGTACAAACACTAAAGGTACAGTATAAAGTGTTTTTCAGTTTGTGGATGAACATCTCACCATGAACAAGTCTCGCGCTCCGATATCTAAAGCCAGGAGAAACGCCTTCTCAAAGCGTTGGTATCTGAAAGAAAATATTGCTTTTAAAGAGGATATAGAGAGCAATTTTACAGTAACAGCTATTGTATCAATAATGTAAGCATGTCATCATTATTTCTGACTTGCAGAGATGTTCTGAGGGAAGTGTAAATGAGTGGATGTTTACTGATTTGAATTGGCTGAAGTTATTCTGCACATTACCGTCTTGTTTTATGATCCAAAAAAAACTAAAGTTCAAAACGAAGAACAGTTTAACAATATATTTCTTAATGACATTGAAAACATAACTATAACTCTATGAAAAAGGAGTGTGTGTGTGCATGTGTGTGTTAACCTGAGCAGGTGATGGAAGAATCTGCGAGCATAGCGGCTGATTGGGTCTCGGTACTCCAGTATAACTGTGTCTGTTAATGATCTGGAAGGAGAGTAGAACATCCCCAAAGCAGCTTCTAACTGAGCTACACACACACACACACACACACACACACACACACACATCCATAAATATATTCCAACTGAAGATGAATATTCAGCCTTAGTACCTTACTTACTACCTTTAGATACCAGTGTATCAGAAACCACATAATCAATACTATTAGAGACTACAGATAAAATATGATGCTAATTGGTGTACATAAGCTTCTCTTACTTATTAGCTACATTAGCCTTGGAGCTAAAGAACTAAAAACATTACGTTCTGATCATAACTGAGTGTTTATTGTAAAAACAGTTTTGTTTCTCTGACCTTCTCTCTGCTCATCCAGAGGTTTCTTCAGCAGGTGTTCAGTCACTGACACCAGAGCCCGATAGCACTCTGCTCCCATCATGCACCAGTCCATATTACCCAGAATTCCCAGTGCAGCGTCCACCTCTTCGCAACGCAGACGATGCTGCAGAAGCTCACCTGCACTCAGCAAGCCTCCATTCAGCACACCTACATGCATACATACACACACACACACACACAGGTTAAAAGACACCTGCCTGCAGAGGATCGATAAGCTGCTTGATCAACTGCTTAATTGATTGACTGATCAATGAACACACTACACAGATAAGATTAATAAGATCAATAAGTCAGCTAACCAGATATTCTAGTGATTAATAGTGTTTATTGAGGTTATTTCTGGACTAATATCTCCTATTCTAGTGATTAATAATGTTTATTGATGTTGTTTATGGACTAATATCTCCTATTCTAGTGATTAATAGTGTTTATTGAGGTTGTTTATGGACTAATATCTCCTATTCTAGTGACTAATAGTGTGTATTGAAGTTGTTTAGAGAATGTCCTGTAGACTGGGATTTTTATTACTGTTGGATGACCCATAATGACTGTACACTTTTATACCATATAGCCTGCAAATTCAGCTACTTCCTTCACACTATGGTACCATCACTCCTTTCATCATTAACATCTGCGTCTGGACCCATTTTCACAGCCCTAATATACATAAATGTATGTATATACATACACAGAGTTGCAAGAAAAGTTACGTAAACCCTTTAAGATTAAAGAATAAGACATAGTGTTATGTGTTCTTTACAAACAATTCCGTTTTGGTTTCGTCTATCCACAGAATATTTAGCCAGTAGTGCTGTGGAACATCCAGGTGCTCTTTTGTAAACTTAAATATGCAGCAATGTTTTTTTGGAGAGCCATGGCTTCCTCCGTGGTATCCTTCAATCAACTCTGTTCTTGTTTAATATTTTACTTATTATAGATTTGTCAACAAGAATGTTAGCATGTGGCAGAGGTTTCTGTAAGTCTTTAGCTGACACTCTAGGATTCTTCTTCACCTCATTGAGCAGTTTGTGCTGTGCTCTTGCAGTCATCTTTCCAGGATGACCACTCCTAGGTAGAGTAGCAACAGGGCTGAACTTTCTCCATTTGTATACAGTCTGTCTTACCGTGGACACATAAACACCAAAGTTTTTAGAGATACTTTTGTAGCCCTTTCCAGCTTCATGCAAGTCAAACATTTTTGAACGCAGTCTTCTGAGAACCCTTTTGTGCGTGGCATGGTTCACATCAGGCAATACTTCTTGAGAACAACAAACTCAAAATTGGTGTGTGTTTTCTATAAAACAGGACAGCTTTAACATACATATCTAATCTCATTATTGATTGGCTCCAGGTTGGCTGACTCCTGGCTCCAATTAGCTTTTGAAGAATTAATGAGCCTAAAGGTTTACATACTTTTTCCACTCTGAACTGTGAATGTTTACATGTTGTGTTCAATAAAAACATGAAAACTTATTTTTTTGTGCTGTATTAGTTTAAGCAGACTGTGTTTGTCTATTGTGACTCAGATGAAAATCAGAACACATTTAATGGCCAATTTATGAAGAAATCCATGTAATCCCAAAGGGTTCACATAACTTTTTCATGCAACTGTATATACACTGCTGCGAGGTTGGACAAACTTTACAAAATGATAGAAAAAAACATTCACTCTAATAAAAGCAAACAATAAAATACCATAAAATGAGTGAAATTTTACATTTTGGACAGTCTAGCAGGCAGATCCTGATCTGAAATAGCCACTCACCTAACATCTCTTTCAAGTCCTAAATGAAAACACCAGTAGAGTAAAAGGCAGCTGTGTGCTTAAGTAAGTGGCAGAAGATCTATAGAGACAGTGCTGTTAGATTAGCATTGACATCCAGATCAATCCTCCATCTCTCACACTCACACACACACGTGTGCACGCGCACACACACACACTAAACAGGAGGTAGACACACTCATTGATGTGGATGTCTGTTAGTGTGAACAGTGCTTTACTTAAAGTAGTGTTTATATAGAACAGTTAAACCAGCCAGAGCTTTAGTACAAACTGAAACACTCCATTCATATCTCATAATTACTGATTCTCACAACAATGCATCTCAAAACACTGACCTAGTACCTCACAATTAGGATGTAGTATTTCAAAATCATACTTCTGAAAACAATGAGCTAATATCCCAAAACAATGAATATCTCAAAAGTGACTTACTATCTGATACTGATCTCAAAATAATATCTCAAAAATATCTGATCTCAAAATAATGACTTAATATCTTAAAATTACGTAAAATCTCAAAATAATGCAATATAATAAAATATGCAATCTCAAAATAAGAGCTAATAAAATAAAGCAATTCACTTCACACCCACACACCCACACACACACACACACACTTAAAGATATAAAAGAAAGAAAATGATACATATATATATTAGAAAAGGTATATTATTTTGATTTATTTTTTGCTTTCCTTCATGTACCTGTGGTGTCATCAATTTATGTCACACACACACACACACACACACACACACACACACACACACACACACACACACACACACACACACACACACTTTCTCTCTCTATTGAGTTTCAGTAAGCACCAGAATGTGTGATCATAATAAGCGCTGATCACCTGAGGCATACAGATACACACACACACACACACACACACACACATACACAAAGCTGTGTTAATAATGCAATGGCTGTTTAATCCTCCTGACCCACAGTCAGTCGCAGCTACACTTAACCTTGCCTACTTCTCAACAAGGGACACACACACACACGCACACAGAGGGTAGGAGTAAGTTCTATATGAATAAAACAACCTCAACAAAGATCTTTGTAATTCCTGATTCCTGGAGCCCTGTACACAAACAACAAACACACAAAACAACAAACAAATAAACAAACCCAAACGTCCCATAAGAGCCTGTTTTATAAATACAAGTCTCTAAAATTCTGATCTCAGAGAACCTGTTACAAGTGACCACCTCTCTAATCCACTCATCCACTGAGCTTAGAGCTCCACTCTATACATCATATCCTCACTTCTTACACATTAGCTCCATATCTCCATGTTTAGGAGTTTTTATACAGTACCCAAACATTTGCTTATGACAGGTTTTTATACTCATGTTAAAACAGGTTCACCCACAAGCCATATTTACATAATTTCCCACTTTTCTCAGAGGTAGTCCATCAGCCAAGACATGTTTGGAGTCCAAATTTAGCTTATGTAGATCAGAACTGGAGTTCCAAGACTAACACTGCTAACATGGCTTTTCATTTTATAGCTACAGTAAGTCACACTGTGACTTACACCACATCCACTAGTCTGTGAGACCTTCATGAAGATATTTATGAGCTTTGAGTAAGATGTGAGTTGTGGTGATGTATTTAGGTGACTATTGAGCTAGTTAGCAACATTAGCCTCACAGCTCCAGTTCTAAAGGAAACTGAATTTGGACTCCAAATATGTCTTGTGTTGATGGATATCTGGGCAGAACTTGTGACACAGTTAATTGTTTATATTTACTTGGACAACGTAAACATGCAATAACAAACATCATTAGGATATAAAGAAACTCAGGGTTTAGTCTTGATTAGGGTTGCCACCTTTCAGATTTTGAAATAAGGGACACCTCTGGCCAGGTGGGGGGGAGGGGGGGTGTTGGGGTTGGAGTGTATGTGGTGGTGGGCGGGGGGAGGATTCCGTTGCAGGTTGGGTGTGGCCAGAATGTTGCACTTATAAAATAAAAGGTCTTACACTGTCATAGATACATCGTAAAGTGGACTAAAATTGCCTTCGGTAGATGCTATTTTTTTTTTTTATCATGCACCATTTTCAGGTGTATCTTAGCAATGCAGACAACGCTTTCATTGGTTGAAATGAAAATTCCCAAAACTGAACTTTTTTTCTTTTTTTGCTACTTAGCTTAAGCTAGTAATAATATAATGTCAACTCAACAGTGAATGAAATGAAATAAATGTAGAAACGTAAAAACACCTGAAATTATTTTTTCTAAATTATATATTTATAGAGTTTTGCATTTTACAGAAAGAACAGAACAAAAAGAAAAAGTATATATATATATATATATATATATATATATATATATATATATATATATATATATATACACACACGTATCTCGCCGCAACATAATCACATATTTCACATATTTCACAATATCACAAAATGATCATTAATTAATAAAAGGAACAGGACATAATAAAGTAAAAATAAGTAAATTATGATTACAATACAGGCAGTAGTACATGTATCATGGAAAAAGAAAAATCACATATCCCGCAACACTTTCCATACTGATGACCATATTTCAGTGCATTTTTTTCTGTTTTGGATTTCAAAAGTGAGCCAAATAAGTTTTATGTATGGAAATGCAGAAATTGATTCCTCCTATAAATATATGTGTTCTTTTTCATGACAAAATGTATTTATTAATTAACTTTTTATCTATACAGTTATGTATGTGTAATTATTTATTCAGTCATTTATATGTGCATTTACTTATTTATACTTATCTTTTTTGTAGCTTCTCTCTCTGTGTGTGCGCATGCAACAATTACAGTTAATACTAATATATGACCAATCCCGTGCGACTTCAACAAAAAAAAGGGAAAAAAACTAATCTGGCTCCCAGACACAAGTCAGCTCTGATCGTTCTCTTCAAAGAGCCGACTCTAAGAGACATTTTGTTCACCATCACTCATACACACACTCTGCTGGTACATGACAGACAGGATGAGAGAAAGCAGCAGAGTTTCTTTTTCATTCACACATATTGTTCTGTCTCAGTTCAGCCTTATTTCACGCTCTTTGATAAAAACATGTAACAAAGTGCGTCCTGTATCAGTTCAATACGGAACGCAACTTTTAATTTACAAATACGGAACGATTCTGTTTTTTACGAGACGGGTGGAAACCCTAGTCTTAAGATGCCTGCGAGAATGTTAGTCTTGCTGAGCATTCCCTGATGGCAAACTGTACACCAGGAACAATGAAACTTTACTTTCAAAAACTATTCGCCACTGGAGTTTAAACAATCGAGGCTTAACAGGGCTCCGGACTAAACTTTTTTAACCAACTAAACTTTTTTAACCGACTAAACTTTAACTATTCACGCAATTTCTCCTCTTAATATCAGTTAGCATTAGCTTAACCGAGCAGTATATATCACTGTGTTTCTCCTCTATCAGCTAACATTATCATTAGCCTAACTGAGTAATCAACAGTTTCACCTCTAATATCAACTAGCATTAGCATTAGCTTAACAGAGCAGTCAATATCACTATGTTTCACCTTTATGTCAATCTGTGGGTTTATGCTGAACAAAAGTCTGTGTATCACTTTGGAAAAAATTATTTTAGATGGGTGTAATTTGTAAAAATGCTAAGATGTGTCAGACTACATCAGAATGTCTGAAAGCCCCTCAGACTCCAGAGGGCTACCTAGGACAGATGTGAGGTGGTTGTAGATGTGCCTATTCATGGATTGCAGCTGACATCACAAATGTAGCTGTCACTATAATGGGCACCTGCTGTCTGATTGCACTGTTGCCAATTAAGCTATTTTGTTGCTATATTTATCAAGTTTTCAGACCCCTCTAGCGACTTTTTCCCTAAAAAAACAACTATTGACATTTCTGGTGACTTTTCCCGGTGTTATTTGAGACTTTTGGAGACTCCACATGAAAGCACCAAACCTTCTGCAGTTACTGTCCACAGTGAGCAGCGGGTGCTACCGTGAACCCTCCCCCATCCCAAAGCACTGACAGGCAGTTAGTCTCACAGTAGTCTCACAGTGTGATAAAGAAACATGAAAACATACACAAAAGGCAAAGCCTTGTTATAGTTGCTTCCAAATCAAGCTTCTATTAATTAGTAAAAAAAAAAATCTGCAAAAAAGAGAAGGGGATAAAGGATAATTTTATAGATTTCCCAAAGAACAGACTGGAGGGAAAAATTACTTGCCCACATCAAACGAACACCAACTGAAAGGTCAACTTTCAGTCAACTTTGAAGTGCATTTATCTCATGTCAGTAACTCTTAGTTAACAAAGTTAGTTAGTGTTAACTAAACTAATTAGGTTAGTGCATTTGCTTTGTGAATTTACTTGCTTTTGCTAGTCAAACGGTTCAATAAAATGTTTCATCAGACTTCATCAGACGTTTGGCAGTGAATCCAACAAGGCCAGTGCTCCACATTGATGTGGTTTTAGTTTGTGACAGTTTTATTCAGAACTACCAGAACAGAGTGATCTCAGAGGAAAAACAGTGCTGTAGACTGACCTGTCAAGGGTTAGTTTAGGGTGATCAGACTTCCTCTTTTACCCGGACATGTCCTCTTTTTGAGACTTTGACAAACGTCTGGGATTTTGTTTTACTAGAGCTTACATCAAATTTAGAGAAGAATTTCATTCACAAACTAGTCTTGCCCTCCTATTCCACTCAGTTCACTTGCGTGAGATGTTACGCTGTATTAAATGGAGACGGGCGAGCATTAGGACCCAGCGGGAATCCAAACCTGTTTCCCTTTAGGCTGCCCACAAGCTCACCAATTGGCTCTGCCGTTTCTTGCTAAAGTGTGACTGGCCATCGCCGCTTTCACTCCCTCAAATAGCACCTCTAAGTTGAGTGTTATTTCTACCTGTGTCACGTCAGCTACACGTATTGTAATATCAGAGATTTCATTTTAAAATTAATTAATTTTACTATTTGAGTGCGTTTCTGTGTGCGTTTCTACCAGTCTGTGATAAGCCATCCGTTTACATGCCAAATATTAGGTATAATTCTGTGTAAATAAGGTCTATTGACCATACATTCCAAACATAAGTGTAACATTGGTGATATTGAGCTGGAGTGAAGTTGACGGAAAAGATGAAACACATAATTGGGTGATGCATTTAACAGTTTATTAATATTTAATAATATGTAATAATGTATGAATATTTGATTAATGATTAATATTCATTTTAGTATTTTATTAGTCATAGTAACGTTTAATAGTTAGTATATTATTAATAATAATTATTAATAAAATATAAATCATAATTTGTCAATATTTATTAAGAATTAATAACAATAATAACACTTTTTTATTATTAAAAAAAAGGGACGAAAAGGGACGCGTGGTGCCAATGTTAAATTGTGGTGTGAGTGATCCGCATATACGGAGCGCCGGCCCTGCATTACATGCCCCCTCACCCACCCCCCGCGCTGAGGTTTCCTCTTTTTCATCATCTCAGGTCTGGTCACCCTTGGTTAGTTGGACTGTGACGCTCAAAGTTAGTTAACATTAATGAAAGAGTCCAGTCCTTTACTTCCTGCAACTTCTAGTTCAGAATAAAAGTCTCTGCTTTGCGTACCTCAAAAATGTAATAATACAGCAGGAGTGCACATAATCTCATGGCTTATTGCTTTATTGTATAATGTCTTCATTACATTACATAAAGCTGTTCCTTTCTCCTGCTGTACATCGTACACCACACACCAGTTTGTCTTACATCTTCATGCATTTTTGTTTGTTTTCTGGCACACTGGCATCAACATATGAGTTTTTTTATGATAATGATTTCTGAATTATTCTTGAGTTAATTAGTTTTGTGTTTAAAAAGAAATACCAACTTCTTTTCTTTGAGATATGTAGAGAGCACATTTTAGATCAGTTGTTCATTTTTTGTAAATAAAAGCTTTAATTGAGAATACTGAATTTGTAATTCTGTAAAATTGCTGTCTGTTGTTTACAGAATAAAACAATATAAATTGTACTAAACCACAGACCCATAAAAAGTAAAATCAGAAAAAATCACCATGTATTTTGGTCATCGGTAAAGTCAATAAAACCTCGCCTTTAGGACGGCGATAATATTAGCATTATACTGAAAATTATTAATGCAAAATTAGGAAAAAATAAGATCTAATTAACATAAATCAACAAAAGGTGCCAAGCATGCTGGGAAGCTTCTCTGTTCAATTCAAATTGGACTTAATAAAAATTGACCTGTTAAACTAGAGGACAAAGCTTAACACACTTCACACATTTGCTTGTTTTAACGTTGCTAAACTTGAAATGGTTCATTAAATTAAATTAAATCAAACATTAAGCTTTACTGTGTAACCAGCTAGCATAGCTGGGTTGTGTTAAATTAGTTTAGTTAAACTCAGTTTGAGCTTCCTGTTCATAAAGGTTCAGGTCTTCTTGCAGAAACATTTGCGAGAGTTGAGCAATGCTGAAAGTGCCTTCATGAACTTCAGTCCATCAAAATGCATGTAAAATGGCCAAAAGTACACGTCAAAACAGCTGATGTTCAGTATTTCAAAAACTAAAACTTGATAAACAAACTGCTGATATCCTAAAATGTGCAGATCAGTCATTCCAAAATATGACATTTAAATTATTTTGGCTTCAAAATTTTTTAAGTAAGTTTCTAATAATTTTTTATGGGACAGGCGACTTCTACGCCAAAAGTCAATTACAATAAACTTGCAAGCAATGAAATAAGTATAGCTACTAACACAAGTAAAAAATTGTTTCCTGTTACAAGCAATTATAAACAAAATCTTCCCAACAAGGTGGGAAATCGCCCAATCTGGCAACACTGATTACATAGAACACTTACAGGGAACAATTTGCTCAGGTGTTCTGTTGTTCAGGTGTACCTTCTGTTGTTTCAAATCTTCAAACCAAACAATGAGATGCATTATGGGTAGCTGATTTCCACTAGGCTACATTGTGGGAATGCTTGAGTGCCCTGAAACTTATGCACGGCATTTTTGGTGTCTCACAGTAACTTGGTTCACCTCTCGGCACTGGGGTCTCAGGTTGAGTCCACCATCTGGGTGGAGTTTCCATGTCCTCCCCGTGTGTGTGAGGGTTTCCTTTGGAGTCTCCAGTTTCCACAGTTAAAAAAAAAACACATGGGGGTCAGGTGAACTGGGTACTCTAAAGTCTGATGTGTCTGTGTGTGTGCACGCACCCGGCAATGGATTGGTGCTTTGGCTAAAATAATAGAATGCCGTGCCAGCGCTCAATGGAGGTCACCAATACAGAATGGCAGCACCCCAAAGTAGTGCATATATATAGTTAATAGCGCACCATTTCATGGTGTATCACAGTTGCTCTGTCTTTACAAAAAGGAGAAAACAGAAGGACGCAGGTGGTACCTGAGACACATAAATAGATCAGGATAGAATAAATGCTAGTAAAACCTATGAGGTACAGTGATGAGGAGATGTTATTCCAAGATGTCTGCTTGTTTGACAGTTTAATATGTTTTATGCCACACCTCCTTTTGTAACAACCAATCACAGGCTTTGTTGTTTTGGTCCCTGGAGTTCGCCCAGCTGCCATTTGTGCAACAACACGACCAAAGCCCCTGTACAATGTCCAGAGTCATTCACTGTCTCCAGTAACTAACATCATCTCTGCAGAAGTGTGCCGAGCCTTAATGAACGCTGCATTTTTGGCGCTGATCACCACATTTTTGTGTAATTGATTTGGAGGAGGAAGGGAGAGCCCAATTAAAATTATGAGCAGGCAATTAGCAGGACACCCCCCCTCCTGCCCATTGCAAGGCCCCAAGGAGCTGCTAATGTGGCTAATGCACATGCTAGGCGAGAAATTAGAGACACAAGGCATGGGACCCCCACTGAGCACGGCTTCTGTTACACACACATACACACAGACAGACAGACATACAGACATATACACACACACAATCACACACAAATAGACATACAGACATATACACACAATCACACACACAGACAGACACATACACACACACACACACACACACACCCAACTGTATTTCAAAAGCTGTATTTATATAATCACCTTGTTTGTAATGGTCACCCAAAACACACTTATGAAGTCTATTAAATGCAAAGTGAAAGTGAAAGTGCACACTCTTTGGCCAATGTGCTTACACATATACAACCGCCTCATTTAAACCATCTGTGCAGTGAAATACACACACACACACACACACACACAGCAGTGAGCAATAGGGAGCCCTATTCACTGCACCAGCGGGAGTAGTTGGGTGTTAGGTGCCTTGCTCAAGGGCACTTCCGTCATGCCCTGCCAGGGGATTTTACTGGCAACCTTCCATTCACAAGACTGAGTCCCTAAACACCAGGTCACGGCTGCTCAGATTTGGAGTCAAAACAACAATAAGGCTGGTGTTGAGCTTAGTTTTACACTGAACACACCTGGTTACCTGTTAATTACCAGGTGTGTTGCAGCATCGCCGAAATGTGCAGGATATTTTGAGAATCCCTGGACTAGTCTATGAAAGCTAAAAACCCGGATGAGGTTTCCTTACAGAAACGGCTGTTCAGGTGACTACTTAGTTGTAGTGTTTGTTAGGAAACATTCGTACCACAGTTCTAAACTATGCTAGTTTCACTAAACTAAGTAGCCAAATTTGAACTCCACAGATGTCTTGACTGAGGGATGTGGACAAAAGCATTGGGACACCTGCTCATTCATTAACCTATTAAAAATAGTTGATCCTGCTTTAGATGAGGTAACAGTCTCTACTGTGCAGGACCGGCTTTCTGCTGGATTTATAACATTGCTGTGAGGATTTGATGGACTGTTAGTGAGGTCAACACCACCCCACCTCATCCCCCATCCCCACTAAATCATCCCAAATGTACTGGATGGAGCAGAGAACAGTTCCACAATGCTGGGGGGCTTTATACCCCTCTCGCCCACACCTGGCATTAGACATGGTGCCAGTAGGTTGAAGTTTAGTCCTATTTTATTGGCAGTACTTCTCTACAGAGACTAGACAAGCTGTGCCTTTGTACAACTGAGTGTATTCATTAGAAGGTGTGTCCACAAACTTTTGAACACAGTGTATGTAAACATGATTTTAGAGCAAAACTTTTTTTTAAAGAAAAATAAAAACTAGACGGTCCATTTGACTTGGTTACATACACACACACACACACACACTGCTGGAGCATCCTATATGATGCAACTCTAATGACAAAATACAGCAACGCTGGGCAATTTGCTTCCCTTTGATTACAGCTTGTAAATTAACCTGTTTTTTTTTTTTTTCTTCCTCTCATTTTTTTCCTCTGAGCAAAAAAGTGCCATCCCACACACACACACACACACACACACACACATATCCACTCTGCAAACTGCTACAACAGCAGCAGGCGCGTGCCCAGGAGAGATAACTCAGAGAGAGAGAGAGAGAGAGGAGAGAAAAGAGAGAGAGAGAGAGATAGAGAAATAAAAGAGAGAGAGAGAGAGAGAGAGACTTCCTCAGGAACACTGGACCTCTGCCAGCTCTTTCTTCTCCGCCGCATGCGTTTCACTCACTCTATCATGTCGGGAGTCCTAATGAAATAAGTCAATAAACAAACACAGCCGCTCCAAACTAGACAAGCACGACGGAGCACGCCGAGCAAACAAATAAATAAATAAATAAAAAAGCCAACAAGCAAACAAGCCAACAAGCTCGGAATTATCGCCGGTGGAAAGATGCTGCTTTTCTTCATCCAAAACCTTGGCTCCACATCAGGAAAGACAGGCACTCGGTGCTCTTCTCCTCTCTTCCTTCTCTCTCTCTCTCTGCTTCTGCTTTCTTTTCTCTTTTCAACCTTTTTACTGAATTTTGAAAGAGTGCAACAAACAATGCACCGAATATCTAACAAAGAAACACAATAAAATAGTTAATAAGGACCCCCACAGGACCACCACAGACATGGTGGACCATTCTCAGTGACATTGATGTGGTGGTGGTGAGTTAAGTGTGTGTTAGAGTGGATCAGACACAGCAGAGCTGCTGGAGATTGACGTGCCTACCTTGCTGATTCACCTTGTAGAGACAGCACAACACACACTAACACAAATAATAAGCTCTGCTCTGTGGTTGTCCTGACCACTGAAGAACAGTCTAAATAAATAACCTCAAATATGATAACCAGCATAGAACTGTCATTATTTTCCCTTTATATGATGAAGTGATCACAGACTCTTCACTCGTTCTACATTTCTAATGGGCTCTAAAGGGTTAAAAATGGTATAATAATGGTATTGTCTTTATTTATTCTAACGGCTGGCATAGATATAAGAACTCCTCTTTCTTTGGACTGTTATTGTTATTATCACATTTGAAATATAAGATAAGAAGGAACCTTTGTAACCTTTTCCTCTCCTTTCCTCCAAAGTTGTAATTAGACTTTTTCTGGTGCCGCCTGTGTTTGATTGGCAAAACTTTATCTGGCTCCCTGAGGGATGTTCAGCCAGTGTAAATGATTTATCGGGAAAAAAAACCCCGCATCCCACGTTGCATCTGAAGGCCCCAGGGTGGGTATTGAGTGACCTGAGAAGATGGACCTCGCTTTGCCCTTCCTAATGTCAGAGACGAATGACAGAATCTGACTCTAGTCTTAGACTTTTAAAATGCGGACTCAGATTTGATCACTATTAGTCACTGGCTAGCTGATGTACTGAATATACTGCACAAATTTAAAACACTGATTATTTGAAAACAATGTCCTTTTGTAATACTGTCTGTCCTTTTGTAAACATCTGTCAGTATATCAAAAAGTTAACTACAAGTTCACTTAAAATAAAACAAAAGTAATCAATAAAATTCATATACAGTCACTCTGACAGACTGTAATACTCTACAGGAAGTGTAGGGGGTGATATAACTTCTATTGTTTATTTACAAAGTGCTCTATAATGTTCATATGATCCACACAGTCATTCTGACAGACTGTAATACTCTACAGGAAGTGTAGGGGGCGATATGACTTCTATTGTTTATATATAAAGTGCTCTATAATGTTTATATGATCCACACAGTCATTCTGACAGATTGTAATACTCTACAGGAAGTGTAGGGGGCGATATGACTTCTATTGTTTATTTATAAAGTGCTCTATAATGTTCTATAATGTTCATATGATCCACACAGTCATTCTGACAGACTGTAATACTCTATAGGAAGTGTACGGGGCGATATGACTTCTATTGTTTATATAAAAAGTGCTCTATAATGTTCTATAATGTTCATATGATCCACACGGTCATTCTGACAGACTGTAATACTCTACAGGAAGTGTAGGGGGCGATATGACTTCTATTGTTTATGTAAAAAGTGCTCTATAATGTTCTGCAATGTTCATATGATCAATGATCTATATTACTGGATAGGACACACGTGACTTTTGAATGCGCCGGCAAGGAGCCTCCATGTTGTGTGGAAGCAGGGCAAGATTGGAAGGAAGCCAGTGTTTACAAACAACGAAAGGGCTGCAATGTTTTGTGTTTTATTGTTTTACAGCAGAGACCAGGGGATCACATCCCACAAGTATGTATTCATTTTAAAATGATTTATTAGGTAAAAAGATCAGACAAAAGTTGAACAAATTAGTTGACCAGAGACGACATTTTGTTATTTTGTGTTTTGTAACGTCGGGAAAGCAACAAACATTTGTGACCGAAGGAAGGTTAGAACGGGACGAAGGTGTGTTGTACCTCCGAGGAACGGCCGCGTAAGTTTTCAGTGCACACAGGATAGGTCATTATATCTAGTAACTAGTATACTTGTAACGTCTTGTAATATCTCGTGAAAAATGTATTTGTTATCTTCAGTATAGCGGGGGATGTGAAGGACATCTCATAATGTCAGACAGTCTTACTGGCACACCTAGTATACTTGTAATATCTTGTAATATCTCGTGAAAAATATATTTGTTATCTTCAGTATAGCGGGGCATGTGAAGGATATC
>BRDA01010477.1:52285-62918 GCA_036984385.1 Crenuchus spilurus
CCTTTGAAGACGTTTTTTGTTTCTGAAGCCTTTCCTTCGCAGATGCCGTCTGATGGTTATTGAGCTGCAGTCAGCACCAGTAATGGCCTTAATTTAGGTAGAGGATCATCCCGTGTCTTGACCGACAGTCAATCGGACCCTGAGGCTCAGGGCTGGTGAAATTGTTTTGGGTCTACCACTTGACTTTTTGGTTCCATAACCCTCAGGATCATTTTAAAAAAATGTAAAAATGTGACTGTCTTCCTGCGTCCAGCCTCAGCAGCGATGGCACGTTGTGAGAGGCCTTGCTTATGCAGCTCAACAATCCCACCACGTTCAGTCAGTGAGCTTTTTTACTTTTGCCATCAGGTCTTGACAGTGTACATACTTGACAGAAAATGACCTGGAAACTAAATTTTTGTGCAGATTTTGGCTTTTAAAGGCTGTGGTCTTAAACTTTTGATCAGCTGAAAAAATCATGTTTGAGTGAAAAATTGGCTGCTTAAAACTTTTTGTCTCTTGCTCTGATTTCTTCTTTTAGCATCGTGAAGCTCTACTTAGAACCTCCTTAAGATCCAACTGTGCAAAATGCAAATTCTAGCAATTTTTTAACTGGTCTTAAAATTTTGATCAGGAGTGTATACCACTATGGGAAGAGAGAGCTCTGAGAACACAAGATCCTATATTGTAGCCATAAGAACATAGCACCTGGGAACACTGGACCTTGAAAACATAGTGCTATGAGAAGCAGGCATCTGGGAACCCTAAGAAGATAGGACCATGGGAACTTGGAGCCCCAGGAATACAGACTCCTGAGACATACAGTAGCAGCCTGGGCACATTGGACCTTGAGAACATTGAACCCTAAGAATATAGCACTCTGAGAACATAACATCTTGATAACATGACACCCTTGTTACATAAGCCCTGTTAATATGTCACCTGGGAACACTGGGCTTTGAGAACATAGCAATACAGAAATAATCTGGAATAATATCTGTGTATAAAGTCCACACATCTCCAAGAAGAACCCCCAGTGTTGGTTCCTCAATATCGTCCTGCTGTTTTTGGATCCTGACTGTGTTGCACTTCAAACGTGATGCATGCTGAGAAATCTTCCTTTTGTCCACAAAAAGGGACTTCAATCTTGTGTATTTTAAATTACTTATTATTAGTCAGTATTACAGTCTGTTTACAGCTGGTCGAGGTGTGTTATACACTTTTATCCTGCATTTCCCTGATCTCATATCTTTTCTCCCTCTCAGGACTTTACTTGAATATTAACTCACCCTCTGTTTTTCTCTCTCTCACGAATGTTTTATAATAAACAGATAAAACCTCTCAGGCCTTTTATTATTGAAATCAGCAGTGTTGCATTGGCGCCCTCTGGTGGCAGCGCAGGCTAATACATGCAGGAATGACGCAACACGCTTTAATGCGCTCCCCACGTTTGTGTACCACCTCTCTGAGCTCACATCTATCATCATAAATCACCACGAATGCTTTCTAATAAAATCACAACAAAAACAGGCTGTGTAGAGAGTGGGGAGCAGTGTGTTTTGTCTCTATACTGAATTAGTGTTGCTTTGGCGCCATCGTGCGGCCGCGTTGGGAAATTCAAGCATTTTTTTTTCCAGTATCACTAAAGATGGATTTTATGTATTTCATTTAAATCAATACTGGTCACAATATGAATGCACATGCAGGTTATATTTAAAACTGTTATCCATTATATATATATATATATATATATATATATATATATATATATATATATATATATATATATATATACATAAAGTTCATAGTCGTGTAGCTGCAGAGATATATGTAAAAGGCAAATAATATAAACATAAATATTTGTGATTATAATTGATTTATGAATGCACACACCGATAATAATGTATACACATGCATAGTCATGTAGCTGCGAGAGTTTTATATATAAACAAAATCATACATAAATATGCTTAATAATAATAATAATAAAGTGCATACTCATGTAGCTGCAGGAGTTTTATATATAAGAGCAAAATCATATTTTAAAATATATGTTTTATACTTATAAGTATGAATTTGTCTTTCTGTCCCTCTGGTGGCGGGCACTGGTATTGCAGGCAGAAGTGACACAACACATACGTGTGTGTGTGAGTGAGAGAGAGCGGGGTGGGGAGGCGACAATCTGCTACCGTGCCGCCCGAACTCAAACTGTAAGCAGCACTATTGGTTATAAAGGCAGATAGAAAACGCCAACGCAGGACCTGCAGCGCCTCGGCCATGTAGGTACCAGCCTTCATATATGATTATTGTGATGATCACGATGTATTTCTGCGTTATTTAATGCGCACGAAACGCGCAGCGGGCCACGCTTTCGCTCTCTGGGGGGGTTTGTTATTTTTTATAAAACCTTTGCAGCTTTTTTAAAGCCAAAAACAAGACGGGCCAGGGCTGGAAATGTAGTACGTCATTAAAATGGCGCCAAAAGATTAAGTTCAGGAGGGTAAATAAATAAATAAATAAAATAAATAAATAATATCCATAAAACAGCGTAAACAAAATAAGCGGCGCTGTGCGGAGCGTAGAAAAATGCTCGTCTGCGCTGATATGATTAAATTATCCGCATCTTTAAGCAGCTCTGTGCGCAACTCGGCAGCGATCTCCATCTTTTCTCTTTTTACTCTTACCATTCTTATTTTCCCCCCCGATGAAAACTTTTCTCCGGCGATATAAACCTAACATATCAATCTTTTAACGTTTTATCCTCCCTCCCACAATTCTTATTACCGTTCCTCTCCCCGTTCCACCTTAAACAGTGCAGTAGTTACAGTCAGGCGCGCGCAGGCGCTCTAAAGACTGCGTTCCAATCACACCTCGAGCCCTACGTAGGTTCCTTTGTAGGCAGCATTGAGACATTTGTAACTGACGCGTTTAAAGCACATACAGTAATCATCAATACACTGCCAAAGCTTACTGCTGGCTCTTACTGGTGTCTGCAAAAAGTAACGAGTTTAAAAATACAGACTTTTATAACAATAATAATAATAATAATCATAATAATAATAATAATAATAATAATGTGCTTTATATAGAGCACATATTCATACATTAAAAAACAACTCTAAGTGCTAATACAATAATGCAATCGATAAAAAAAATCTAATTAAAATATAAAGAACGATATATATATATATATATATATAAATCTTTGGAAACGTAAACATTAGATTTGGACATGACGTCCTGCTGCAATTTTTAAGGTGCAGTGGGGAATTACCTGAATTAGATGCACATTTTATCTTTAACTTATTGTAAAGCTGTAATGGATGAATAGTTCACCATCAGTATTTGATTGAATAATCTATTTTTGGGCACAAAAACATGAGTATCAACTTTATAGCTAAAGCTGAAGTCAGCATCTTATTGGAGTTCCCTGTTCCACCTTAAAACGTATTGAGTATTGTGGGCTGTGTCTGAACACATGCTGCCTATTTAGGTGACACCCTGAGACAGGTCGTGCCCAAGTCCAATATTTACATTTATGCACCAAAGATCTGGAGCAGATTACCAATAACCATTTACCAGGCTCATATATCTTTATTTAAGCGTGTAACTAGTTTAATATTACCTTTAAAACTTCTGTTTATTATCTGCTTTTATTTTGTATATTTTAATTTTCTCTCTATTACAATAATATTACCTTAATTCTGTTATTACTGCTGTTTTATATTGTACAGCACATTGACCTGCATTTTAATGACAGGTGCTTTATTATTATTATTATTATTATTATTATTATTATTATTATTGTTGTTGTTCTAAGCTCTGGACAGTTTTTGAAGATACTGGTGCCATGGTTATTCTCTGTGTTAAAAAAAGATATATAAAGCATTTTTTAACTTTTATTTTTATCTGCTTTTACCTTGTACACTATTCATCCATTCATTATCCCACCCTCTTAATCTTTATCATGGTCGTGGTTAGTCCCCTACCCCATCACTGGACGCAGGGCAGGGCATTGCCCTGTTCCAACTAAGCCCTGGACAGGGCTATCTTATACACTTTGTTTTTCTCTATTATATTTTACTATAATTAAATTATTACTGCTGTTTTTCTTTTTATTGTACATTACATTGAACTGCACTTTAATATGCAAAAGGTATTATTATTATTATTATTATTATTATTATTATTATTATTATTATTATTATAAAAGTTTGTATTTTTAAACTTCTGTCACTTTTTGCAGACACACTAAGAGCCAGCAGTAAGCTTTGGAAGTGTATTGATGAATACTGTATGTTTTAAACGTGAGTTTGTTATAAATGTCTCAATGCTGCCTTCTAAGTCACCTACGTAGGGAGGAAGGGATCCACGCAAGATTGGAACTCAGGTAATAGAGAGCCTGAGAGCGCCTGACTGTAACTGTTTCGGTATTTAAGATGGAACAGGGGAATTCCAATAAGTGGCGTAGGAATAAGAAGCAAGCCAGTTTTGACGCTGAATATTAGTTTGTTTTTTGCTGTTGTGGCACCGTAACTGCTCCTTAAACACTGTCTGTCAACGTATGAGATTTTTAAACAATCACAAGTTACTAAATATGGCAATATTCAGCTTATAATATGAACCTGACGTGTTGTTTACCAACCGCGTTTAAACTGTAGATTTGAGTCACAGGAAAGTGCTGGAGTTACGGATGTTCTGTTAAAACTGGTCGCTTTTAAATATATGTTTTTAATCAAATATGCGCTTTTTGTGCATAAATATAAAAGAAACTGATTAAAATGTAGGAATTAGTTGCTGATTTTGGACAGGCTCTTGACTGGGCAGCTGCGCCGACGGGGGGCGTGGCCTGTGTCTGACGCTGTGAGTAGCTGTTTTTAGCTTTTTAAAAACTCTTTTCGGTATTACAACTTCGTTTCTGAGCTCAAATGAGCTCCATAACCATCATGAAAAATCTCAGACATTTAGTGGACATAAATGATCGCGTATTAACTGTTTGCAGCTATCAAAGTTTGAGCTTAAAGCAGCTAAACTGGCAATTAGCTGTATATGTAGCTTCATAGATGTTTACTTTGTAGTTAATAATAACATATTAGTATTTACTGTCATACAATGATGTTTAACACTGTTTTGTGCATAAAATGTTTAGTTGTAAACATTCAGCACGAGTGAAAGCATACATATTAAAATTAGAGCATTCACTCCCAGCAAAACATTTACAGATAAAATGAATTAAAATGAACAGGTTATAAATTCGTTATGACAGTTCTGAAGTGACAGTGTATATATATATATGCATACATACATACACAAGTTTACTTTACAGCCAAGTTTATGTTTTGTTTTTCAAAACATGGCAACACCCTGATTATATTCTTGATCTAGAGTTTTATCCAGTAGCAGTTTTTTAGAGTTGTAGGGGAGGGTCCTTTGCTCCAGGAACGCCCCTCTGTCTCATTGGCTATACCAGCCACGCCCCCATGTTCTTATTGGTTAGAGTGTGCCTCTGGGTGTTCCTGTGCTAAAATAGGAGCAACTGTTCTAGAGTTTTGCGCATTGACTGTTTATACTAACTGGACTGTTTTTGTGCACTTCCAGCTTCACT
Source organism: Crenuchus spilurus (assembly GCA_036984385.1). Classification (NCBI taxonomy): domain Eukaryota; kingdom Metazoa; phylum Chordata; class Actinopteri; order Characiformes; family Crenuchidae; genus Crenuchus; species Crenuchus spilurus. Next base: position 57,870 of record BRDA01010477.1, read on the forward strand.
GTCAGGTTTCGAGAAAGTTGCTGCTGGGTAGTCTTAATACCAGCATTATGCTTTCAATAAGATACCAAATGCAGTGTTGCGATACTTGATACCAAATCAAAACTCTTGACTGTAAATTAAAAACACTCGTCATTGTCTTTAACACCAACTGATTATTAGAACACACATTTCTACACTTTTACAGCTTAGCTAGCATGTCTGTTGTAAACACTGTAATCCCGACACAAACCTACAGCTGTCAACAAAATACCGTTAAACTGGAGCAGCTGGTTTGTATTAGAGATTATTGAAATGTTTCAATACTTTTTCCGTTCTTGGTGCAACTTTAGTGGTTAATATTCACATCATTTGAGTCAATGGGATGCAACATTTGCAGTATTGTTATACTTAACCTGAATGAAGCGCATATAATAATGGTCTTAAAATGGTCTTAAATGTAACTCGTTGAAACCTGGAAAAATCAAAACTGGCAATATTGAGAAATAAACTGCATGCACAATTTTAATGCAACTCCTTCACTTTCATGGCTTTGCAGTTGTGATGAAATTTTTCTAAATGCATTTTGGAATGGAACCCTGTCCTGTAAACTTTCCTAAGGCCTAACTGAGGGTTTGAGGGTCTGGTGGTACATGATACCGGCAGGGGAGGGGACTTGTGGGAGTGGCTTACTTTTCCATATTCGCACCTGAGGGCTGGATCATCTTTTCATGCAAAGGATTCTGGGAACACATGAAAATGTGCATGCAAAGTTAATGCATGTCTTGCATAAAAACATGTTTTTATATGCTGCCCTTCAGCAGAACAAACCTGAAGTACATGTAGAACGTTTTTCATATACATTTTGATCTACATATACTACTGCATCTTAAAGAGATGGAATATTGTAGAAAAAAACTTCTGCATTTATGTTTAACTTTTTGAATAAAATGATGAACAATTAACTTTTTCACCATGTTCTCAATTTTGAAGATTAAAAACTTATTTTGAAATTATTGAAATTTTATTAAAACATTTTTAAATATATTCTGAAAATATTTATAATTTTTTTAGCTGCTTTGGGTATCTCATGGTGTTTGAGTTTTGCTCAGTTGTGCTTCTGTATTAATAATTTTTTTTATAAATCTGTATTAACACATTTATTTTATATTACATTATATTATTATATTTATTTTAGAAGTTGACGAAGCAGATGTATGGTGATATTGGATTGTTGATGTTTGTAACATTGATGTTTGTTATTGTTTTATAATATTAAATTCTTATTAAATATACTACTTTTATATTAAAGTAGTGTCCAAAAATATAATGGTACCGTTTTTGTAAACAAATAAAAGTACAATGGAAAAGTCATCACAACAGTTTATTTTGACCTTGCCATGGTATTTTCTGTAAGGGTATATTAAATATAATAATGGTTGTTTATGTTTACTGTTATAATATAAACTGATGTGCAATATTGCACAGAAAGTGGATTTATTCTCTTAATTTCTTTGATAAATCTAATTTCTGTTGAGCTCAGCTTTTTATACAATTATAATAATTATAATAATATTAGTAATAATAATATCAGCAGGTTGAACCGTATGTTGTCATGCTGATGTCGGTCAGCAGTGAGAGCAGCTTGTTTTGAGGTGAGCAGCAGTCGTGGTCATTAGCTAATGTCTGAGACCATCTGTGCTCTGTGTTGGAGTTTAAAATGAAACTGCTGTGTGCAGATTGGTGAGGCGTTGGGAGACCGTGGGGGTGCTGACCATGAAGCGAAACCGAGTGCCCAGCACCAGCGAGGAGTCTGATAATGGAAGTAAGCACTTTTTCACTTTCGTCTTTCATGCTTCCTGTGTTCTCACGCTCCTTCCCCCCTTTTCTTTCCTTCTCACTCTCCACACTTGGTCAGGGCTATGCAGAAGTCCAGCTACAGTAGTCCAGAAGCAAAAATCCAGCTACAGTAATCTAGCTCAACTGCAGCTACTCAAACTGTTTAGGTTCAGCACAGTTGCAGTGCAGGTGCGGGGTCAGGCAGCGGTTTTAGAAGTTCTCAGATGTCGTCCATGGTCAGTCAGGAGGTGAAGTTCACCACTGTTTGGTGGTTACTGAAGTTTCTCAGGCCCAGTCCTGGGATTCCACACTCCTTAGCTTAGTGCTGATCCTACTCAGACTCTAGAACCGAACCAGAAGAGATGCAACATGTCGCTCACAGGGAGCTTCACAGAGCAGGATAACTTCCATAGCCAACCAAGTTTAAACTGACTTGATAATTTTTACTGGGATGTACCACACTTTCTATCATCCAGTACTTTTGGGATGAGTTGGGGGTGAGGTGGTGGTGATGATCATGACCTTACTAATGGTCTTGTGGCTGAATTCAATCAAATCCTCACAGCAGTGCTTCAAAATCTAGTAGAAAACCTATCCTGGACAGTACAGAGTTTCTCCAACAAAAGCAGGATAATGTAGTAAATGTAGAAGTTTGTATAGTCACCATACCAGTTGAGCGAATTTCTCTTGTAGACCCCACAGCGCCTCCTACTGACTGCTCTAGTGCAACTGCCTGTAATGGCCCAATGTTTGTTTGTTTTTTAAAGATGCTACCTTTTTTTTTCTTTTTTTTAATTTAAATTTTTTAAAAAAAGAAAGATGCTACCTTTTTTAATGTACACTTTAAATATACAGTGAGAACACATTATGGTAAAATCAGAACATAAATTACAAATACAAAAACTGCAATAGCATTAAACTCCACACTCATCTGTGTGGTGGTGCAACAGCACTAATGGTTTTTCAGCATTTAAGCCAGTTTGTTCCTTGTGGTTTGACTATGAAGCATTGCCTGTTTGCATTCAGACAAGAAAATGTTGCATTTCTAGTGACCTCTAGTGGATGTTTTTTAGCCTAGCATATCTCTACCATTTGGTAGAGATGGCAAAATCACATTGTATTAAGTTCAACACCTTCTTCAAGGAGATACAGTGACTTAAATGTACTCTACTAAATAGGTGAGCAGAATGTTAAAGGGTTAAAACATTTTTATCAACTTGTTTTAAGAAAGTTCCCAAGATTTTTCTTAAGGAACCTTTAGGGAATCTCGCTCCTTCCTGGTCTTTCATATTAAATAAATATATGTATTTGTTCACCATTATGACAACAGTTGTTTAATGTCTAGATTTTCTTTAAACCATTAGATTTTTATAGCTACAGTTGTGTGTTGAAAGTTTTAGAAAACTCAGCAGTTTTAGTGACTTTAGTCTTTGTTGAGATGGACAGTAAAAACTCTTCTGGCCGTCATCTCCCTGGTTGAGCTGCATTCATTCAACATTCTCTCTCTTTTTGGCTGTGTTGTCTAGGTAACTGCACATCATGGTCTCAGATGTCAAACTCTCAGAGAAGAAGAGATGGGAAGAGACCATCAGAGGTAACCCTACTCCCCAACTCACTTAGCCAATCAGATCATTTTGAGCTTTTTTTTTTACTGAGATTTTTTTTATTCTTGAATTCAAAGCTGTGATTAGCTGGCATCACACACTCACTGGCCACTTTATTAGGTACACACAGAGTGTATCTCCACTCGTCTTATTTTAGCACCACTGAGCATACAGGTACATTTCTGAAATTGTAGTACATTTTTTTCCTCTGTGTACTTTGTATGTTCTTCAATGGTCAGGACCCCCACAGAGCAGGTGGATCATTCTTAGTGACACTGATGTGGTGGTGGTGTGTAGGTGTGTGAGCTGCTGATGTTATTAAACACCTCAGTGTAACTGCTGAAGTGAAAATTGTGCATCAACCAACCAACAGTGTCACCAGTGAAGGAGTAGAGGACATCTCCAACAGCTCACACACTAACACACCACCACCACATCAGTATCACTGCGAATGATCCACGTGGTCCTGTGGGGAGTCCTGACCATTAAAGAACAGGCTGAATAAAGTGTACAGAGATACAGATGGACTACAGTCTGTCCAAAGTGCACTTATATGGTCAGTGGTGCTAAAATGAGACAGTGAGTGGAGATACAAGGGAAGTGGTCAGTGAGTGTATAGTGAGAGAAATAAAATTGCCCTGTGTTGGGTGGTCATTTGGTGTAATTTTTTTTCCTCCCTCAGGTGTTCAGGACGGATCTTATCACAGCGATGAAGCTTCATGACTCGTACCAGCTGAATCCAGAAGATTATTATGTGCTGTCAGACCCCTGGAGGCAGGAGTGGGAGAAGGGGGTTCAAGTTCCTGTGAGCCCACATTCCATCCCCAAACCTACAGTCCGGTACGCACATTCAGAAATGAGATGTACCTTATCCTGTATGTTGTAGATCTCATGGTAGAATACATGTATGTCAATACAGATTAGCTAACCCATCACCTCATACGATTCAAGTCCCTTTACTCCACTCCTGGTTTAACCCCTGGGTGACCTTGTGTCCTGAAAAGTCATTTGTGGTGGTGATGTGAACTTTACTCAACTTCTGTTGGAGTTTTATGCAGCAGTGTTCTCTAAAACTAGGTGAGCATGAAGTAAAAGTGGTTAGTAAATAACAGCTGACAGCGGTCATTACCACTGCTAATGTTTTAGCTAAGCAGCATAGTGTTCTCTATTTTCTTACTGAATTACTGGCTTAGCTTTAATTGCAAAACTTAAAAAATGTATATTTTTAAATGTTTAATGTTGATTATGTTTGAATAATCATTTACTCTTAATACTCCAAATGCAGTATTCCAATAATTTGATACAGTTGTACCCCTACTTACAATCATCCCCACTAACGAGTATTCCAGGTAACGAGTCGAGATCTCGGAAAATTTTTGTTCCAGGTAACAAATAAAATTCCAAGTAACGAGTAGCGTAAATTTGTTCAAGTATGCCAACCGCTAGGAGCCCGGCGGTCGTAGCATCCCCTAGATGCTAGCGTAGAAGAAGACGTCAGTCAATACCTTTGACCGCTGTCCAGTGAAATTGAAAGTGCTAGTGAAAGCGACGCTAAGGTAGCAAAAGGTAGTGAACAAGAAAGTTAGATAAATTTTACTTTTCATATGATAAGTGTAAACATGCCATACAC
>BRDA01010477.1:67663-82128 GCA_036984385.1 Crenuchus spilurus
AACTTTTGATCTGTCATCTATGTTCTATTATGAATAAAATATTGACATTTGCCATCTCCACATCAGTGCATTCAGTTTTTATTCACAATTTGTATCGCGGCCCAACTTCTTTGGAATCCGGTTTGTATAAAAACTTCTGAGACGCAGTGTACTATTAGATCAGCACATTCTTTTCAAATCTGGTCTCTGGTCATTACAGAGTGGCCAGCAGAGGATGCTATAGGAAGACACAAATGATCAGTTAGAATTAACGGAATTGGGCTCTTAACAATTACATTTTTACTTTTATCTGCAAATAATGTGTACGACACTGATATTGTTCCTGATTATAAACTCAGAGTGGTAGATCTTCAGGAATACGTGTGATGGCTGTGCTCCATTTCAGCAGATTGTGTTCAAAATAAACTGATTTGATGCTGGTGTTTGTGTGTGAACACAGGTGCGGAACCTGACCTATATGGTGACCCGTCGGGAGAAGATCAAGCGGTCTGTTTGTCGAGTGCAGGAGCAGATATTTCACCACCATGTCAGACTACTGGAACAGGGCAGACTCTCTGGTGAGCCCCCTACTGCACGGGAGGAGATAGAGCATACAAATACATTTGCATGTGCAGGGGCTGATGGGAGGCTGCTCAGATATAAATTTTGAAAGAAAACAGCACATTTGTAGTATTTAAGAGATGCAGCAGCACCTTTAGAGAACACCCTCACAACAAATACAACAGTACTACCAAAATACCATCCTTCATTATACCTTTGGCACAAGGGTTAATATAGCATTAAGAACCTGGTGCTGATATACACACATACACTCACTGGCCACTTCATTAGGTACACAGAGCTTTTATCTCCACTCATTGTCTTGTTTTAGCTCCACTGAGCATGCAGGTGCACTTTGTAGACGGTAGTCCATCTATTTCTCGGATCAGCCTGTTCTGTAATAGTCAGGACCACCACAGCAGGTGGATCATTCTCAGTGACACTGATGTGGTGGTGGTGTGTTAGTGTGAGAGCTGCTGGAGATGTTAAACACTGTATCACTAACTGTCCCCTCTGTTAGACACACCTGCCTTGTTGGTCCATCTTGTAGATGTAAAGTCAGAGACAGCAGCTCAGCACAGTTTGTGTTGGTCCTCTAGTCCTTCATTGGTGACACTGTTGGCTGGTTGGTGATCTATTTTCACCGCAGTAGTGACACTGAGGTGTTTAAAAACATCAACAGCTCAACACACACTGACACACCACCACCACCACATCAGTGTCACTGCAGTGCTGAGAATGAGAATGATTGAAGATAGATTACAACACTGCCATCAAGTGGTTGTGGGTTTAAGCACAACACAAAATGAAGCAAACTTTACATCAACTATTAGTTACAAATCCATATAATGAACAATCTCAGGTGTATCAATGTTTTCGTATTTAATTGTAAATCATTTCTTTGCGCACTTGTGCTAGCTGTTCCTGAGACATTTTCTTTGAAGGTTTCTTTTCCTGTTTCTCTGTTTCAAATCTCCCTCAGCATACAGGTACAGGAAGTCCTTCCTGCCAGCTGCCAGTAGAGTTTACAGAATAATGCACAATATCTAAATTTGTTACATTTTGATTTATTTGGTTTGACTTATTTGTTTCCCTTAATTTTGTCCATTTGACATTCATTATATGGACAAAAAAGTATTGGGACACATGTTCATTCATTAGGGTATACGAGTTTATGCTGCTTTTGTTGGAGTAGCTTTCTACTATATTTTGAAGCATTGCTGTGGGCATTAGTGAGGTCAGGATGTTGGATGTTCACCACCACCACCTCATCCCCAACTCATCCCAAAAGTACTGGGTTGAGCAGAGAACACAACTCCACAATCCTGGGGGGCTTTATACCCCTTTAGCCCACACCTGGCATTAGACATGATGTCACCAGGTTCATGTTTAGTCTTATTCTATTGGCTGCACTTCTCTACAGGGAGTGTGTGTGCGCATTTGAACAACTAACTGAAAACATTCATTAGAAGCGGTGTCCACAAACTTGTGGACACACAGTGTATATGCCTTAACTTCTGGTGTGAGAAAAATGAACTTCTGTCTCTCTGTCCTTTGTTGTAGGTATATCCTCGACCAGGCGATTGGAGGAGGCCATGTTTTACTTTCGAGCTGCGTCCACGTCTCCGCAGCCCCTGAGAGGTCACGCGGCTCAGAACAGCGCCACTGAGCACTTGCAGAGAAAAGGGATGTTGCGTCATGGAAACTCCAAACGCGGCCACGCTGAGGCGGACGAGCCGGGCAAAGTAGCCAGGACGGAGGCTTCGATACTGGCTAAGCTGTCTAGCCCGGAGGGTGTCCTGGACGCCGACTGTGGCCGAACACAGAGGAGTGACGTTTCAGACCCAGCTACAGCGATGCACTCTGGAAGCAGAGGGAGACGCAGTGAAAACACAAGGAGCGAAACGGAGCACCCCCTAGAGGACCAGAGGAAGAAGAGGCGGAGCATAGTGTGGGTACATAGAGAGAAACACAAATCAGGTTCAAAGATCACAGAGGAGACCACGCAGAGCCGGGTCGTGGATCATGGCAGCGTGATCGAAGTGGATAACAAAGAGTCTGAAGCTATAGACTGTCCCATTACGGTGCAGTCCAGGTATAATGGTTCTCTAAGGAGAACGAGTTCAAGTCAGGGAAGGTTGTTGGCCAACGGTACGTCAGCACAGCACATTAAAAACTGGGGAAGCTTCCGAATTCCAAAAAGGAGCGATAGGACAGCCGGAGGAGAACACGAGGATCTGGAGGGGCAGGATTTCAGCCACTCTCCTCCCATCAGCTCTCTAGATGCAAGCCCCTCCTCCTCCACCTCTCCTCCAATCAGAACTCGGCTTAGGATGGGCACAGAGAGCCGCGGCTTCACCCCGGAGACAGAGCACAGCCAATCAGAGCAGAAGAAGAGGTGCCACGCCCAGCGGCTCCGGAGTCACGACCCAATCACGCAGCGCTATGGGTCGGACGTTTTACGGCGTGGCGTTCTCGCCTCGTAAAAATGTCAAAGTGACACTTACCAAGAAAACTTTATGTGAAGTTATGTGTCAACTTTAAAAAATATTTTTTTTCTTGTGTAATCCAAATCTAGGCAGCACTTAAAGGAGCCATGTGTAAGATTTCATCAGCTTTTACATTTTAATTTTCATTACCTGATCTTCGTATGTCAGTAAAATTTAACTTTCTTCCCAAACATCAATCAACCTACTGCTTCTGATCACACGGGCCAAACAATGACAAGTTTTATAAGCTGAACCAATTCAACATTATTTATTACTATTATCAACAACTTTGGACTTCAGAAGCTGAAAACGCAGGTTAATCTTCCATCTGGCTCCTTTTAGACTCCGTTAATGGACAGATATTTATTTTTCTATTTTGTATGTTTCTTGATGCTGCTTCTTTTGTTTTGTGCTTCGTTTCCTTTCCTGTTTCTGCTCTCATTGCCTGCTACAAATGCGTAGTGCACAAAGCAAGGTCTCAGCAAGGCTGACAGATAAGCTTATAATCAAAGACAGTTCAATTAGTACTGGCTAAATTTAATTAGCTTCATTTCTGTTATAAAAAAAAGACAAAAAAAAACACATATAATCATGTCTTGGCCGTAATGTTGAACGCTGGTTTGAATCAAGTGCTGAAGCTCACTGATGTGTACAATCGTAACTAGCACTTAGTGCAGTGGTTTTCAGTCCTGGTTATGGGGACCCTGTGCCCTGTAGGGTTTTGTGTTGTTTTATTTTCACTCTAATATGCCTAATTCAGCTCCTCTGATGTGTTAGATTGGCTCAATGTGCAGTGCATTGGGAACCACTGATGTAGTAACATTGACCTCATTAAATAGATAGAAACATGGCCTGCCATAAACGGTTCAGCACTTAATTATCACCCGTAATCTCAAAGCTCATGTTCCCCCTGGCATAGGATTCCAGATTCTAACCATGAAGAATATATTTATGGATTTATTTATTTCCTCGATGAGTTTGTATGTAAAGAGACCATGAGGCTCTGGTGAGTCGTGGCATCTTTCTCTCCTCAGGTGATTCTTTATTTTATGTACTTTTTTCTTTTGGTTTCCCCCAGATGCCACTTAAGCCCATTGACTTTCAGCAGAGATACAACACTGACCGTGTAGTCATAGAAAAGTGGCCCAAACTGTTTTTTCTTGAGAAAATGTCACGTTTGAATACAATAATAATAATAATAATAATAGTAATAATAATAATGATGATAATAATAATAATACATATATTTATCTTCCACCAACATTACAGTGGGATATTTAGAGCTTTTGTGCACGGCTGAACTGGGGTCAGTTCCCCAAAAACACTGTAGCTTTAAAGGAGCCGCTTGACCAAAAATGTTCATATGGCTAACAGTGAACACATGTTCATATTCACATTAAACTTTCATTTTCCTTAGTCATACATCAAATATTGTGAAAAACTCATGATTTATTTAAAAAAAAGGTAAACTGTCATATATTCAAGTGACTTTTTTTGTTTTAAACACTTATAGCTCATCCAGGATCTTACATTATTAGAATTTTTGAATAAATGACTTAAAAAAGTATAAATATTGTGCATCTCTCATAGCTATAACTGCCACATTCATAATATCAACACTCCTGAACCTGAATGTCATTTCATTTGAAGCTCCTAGAGTCTGGAGGAAGAGTGGACAGACACAGAATACAAGGTGTCTGAAATCCAGTGTGCAGTTTCTACAGTCTGTGATGGTTTGGGCTCCTGGAGTTGATCCAACTGTGTTTTATCAAGACTAAAGTCAACACAGCCCAAATTTTAGATGACCAACAGCTGCCCACAGTGCCAACACTAGTTCTGACCATCATTTTACTGTGTCAGCCAACTCGTGAGCTATAAGTCACACTGATCAGTCGCTTTGTGTAATAAATATAAAATATGACAGTTTACCTTTTGTCAATTAAATGATGACACATTTTTGCACATGCACATTTTTGATGTAATGCTAATTGGTCACCATTTTCATTCAGTGTTAGCCGTATTTACTAACAAGCGCTCTTTTTAAAGGAGTAACTTGACCAAGCATGCTAACGTGGCTAACAATCAATGGATGTCTCTAGCTCCCAGTTAGCATAATCATTTGCATGATGCTCGTTCTTGTTCAAGTGCTGTAGCTTCTGACCAAACATGCTCGTGGCTTCATGAATTGCAGTTTTCGTCATTTCATTTGCTAAATGCAGTTACATTTGTTTTAGGAAGAGTAGCATTTTTTACTGAACCATTCCTTTAGCTGTGGAGAGAGAGAGTGTGTTAAAGTGATTCTCTCTTGTTCTTGAGTTTCCTAGGCTAGGAAGCATGTTCCAAGCAATGGTAAAGTGAATGCTGAATATTGAAGTTCTAGACCAGGGCTGCTCATGGCTGGTCCTGGAGATCTGCAGTTATTTTACCACCACCAAGACATTCAGGGTCAGGACAATGTCAGAGTGTGTTGGATCTGAACTCACCAGGGTAGGAGATCTTCAGGACCAGGTTTGGGCTCCTCTGGTCTAGAACCTTGGTTCTGCAGTGTTTTTTTGGGGTCACTGAGCCTAAACTGACTCCAGACTGGTCACGTAAGTGCATTTACATGGCAATGAATTGTAAAAGCAGCACTTCTGCTGTGAGAACTTTGACTTTGCAATTTCTAAACATGAAAATATGCTGAATATGTTCATAATTTAATGCAGAAAGGGTAACCCATCATATTTTATATTCATTACACATAAAGTGACACATTTCAGGCTGTTTATGTTGATTGTTTGCATAGTAATTTGCTCAAAATGAAATATTCTAATAATATGAGATCTGAATTTCTGATTTTCATTTTCATGAGTATAAGCCATACTGATCAACATTTAAAACAAAAAGCAGCTTTAAGTATGTCACTTTAAGTGTAATAAATGTAAAATAAAAGAACTTTTTAAAATTATGAATGAAAGTGAACGATATTCTAAAGTGCCACAAAAAAAAATATTTTCATCAGATTAGAACTTTTTCCACCGTAATTAAAATTTTTGGAGTTGCACTAGTCATTTTAGCACTGAAGTCTGTGCTTGATTGTTAATGTGTGATTGAATTCCACACGAGGAGCCTTCCCAGCTAACAGAAACTATGAATTTAGCATAAAATATAATCTTAGGAGTCACAGCCACATATCTTTAGCATCCATTTGAGTTGAGTTCAGTGACCTCCATGAACCCATATTGCACTATGTTAAACGAATGATTGAGGAGAAAAAAGAGCATATTGTGTACCGCGAATGACTGAAATCATGCAGATGATTCTTATATTTTGTTTTGAGAAAGATTTCTCAGAGCTTGAAAAGACTTTTAAAGCTTCGCTACTTGTCAAAGTTGCCTTTGGTCAGTACAAATTTAGAATGTTTTGCACTTGGATGTTTTTTTTGTTTCTGTTTTTGTTGTTGTTCTCTTTCATTTGTAAGTATTTTTTATGTCGTTTAGGCTAACTGCGAGCAGACTTCGGTGAGGTCCGAGTCAATCTTGTGCCTGTGTGGCTTTGGTTAACATGTTGCACTAGAATAGAGCAAGGCAGCGCGGCTTGACTATGTTCTCTAAAAGTTATTTTTCACATACAAAGAGACCTTTTATATGAACAAGTGCTGCTGTATTTTTTTGTTATGCATCTATTTTGTGAATAAACCCCCCTTTGAGATTTGCTTGCAGGCCTCTGTTTTTTTGAGGAGTTCATATTTGACTTGCCCTGCAGAGGGCGCCATTTGACATCCTGTCAAAACTCTGTTCTTAGCAGAAATAATTCATTAAAACCTGTTTCATTTCTTTTTAATATTAAGTCACAAAAAAAAACAATAATACAAGATACACTATATGTCCAAATGTTTGTGGACACCTCTTCTAATGAATACAAGCTGTAATGCTTTTGGGATGAGCTGCATCCCTTTGGAATCCTCAAAGCAATGCTCCAGAATCTAGTAAGCCTGCCCTGGACTTACTCCAAGCAGGATAAATGCTTTTTAATAACAGTGATTGAGCAGGTGCCCCAATACTTTTGTCCAAGCAGTGTATCAGAATAGAAACATTTGAATGTGCAAAATACATACACACAATCTGAGCTGTTTTCTGCTCTATTGTCTGGGTCAGTGGAAGTCCTCAGGACAAACTTGCTCTGTGTTCACTCACATTACTGGGGATGAACGATACCACTAATAATAATTTTGAGCCGATAGTTATTCTGAAAATCAATACTTTAAAGTGTAAAAAAGGGAAACAGGAAGGACATTTGGATGTTGCAATACTTTATATTAGTATGGAATAAACCAAAATATCAGACTATTGAGAGTCACTTAGAAACATTCCACTTTTTCGGTGTCGATTCCAATCATGTTATAATTTTCAACTGAGCATTAATTCTCAAAAGGAATCATTAAGGTCAGAAATACCAACACAAACTGATTCGTCCATCCCTGCATCCTGTAACCCAGTCCTTAAAGTCATTATTAAACTACATCAATCAGCCAAAATATTAAGACCAATTTGCCAATATAATGTTGGTGCCACCAAAACAGTACTAACCCTCCAAGTCATTGACACTACAAGCCTGTGGTGGAGGTGTTCTGTGGTATCTGGTATCAAAGAGCAGATCCTGGGGCCAGCACAAGTTGTATTTGGATGTTCCAGCACTTCCTGGAATTTGGAGACCCCTACTGGAAGCACCCCAGTCATTTCAGATATGCTCCAACCAAGTTTGGCCATAAATGTTTGGTCTTTGTTTACTGTCATGTCTGCCCATTTTCTCACATGTACTACGAGAACTGACTGTTTTCTATCATTTAATACATCCCAGACCTTCACATGTGCTGCTGTTGTAACATTGATAACATATGGTCTTAATGTTTTGGCTCATGTACCTCCATCATATCTGGTCATTAGGTAGACCACTGGTGCCCAGTAGTTCATACAAAGTCATTTCAATAACCAAGGATCTCTGTAACGTGAGTTCTTGGAGTTCTTAATAGTTCCTTTTGGTTCCCAAAGGTCCCCATATTTGGCACATTTTACAGAGTAATGATGAATGTGTTTGCATGTCTTGACCATCTGCCTGTGCTCACTTTCTGATGTATCTTCAACAAGTTCTTCTCGTGTGAGTCCCCAGAGGCTGCGTTATGTGTTTTCGACTGAAGGTGTGTCATGTATTGTGACGATGGTTGAGCCGCTGGTGGTGCTGAAGTGCTCCATGGGGTGCTGGTCCCCATTTCCCAAGTCCACCCGTGGTAAGTGGAAGCCATTCTCAGAGGATGCCGTAGACTGGGCGAAGCTTCCCAGGCCAGAGTTTGCCCTGGTGTTCGCCATCACCATGTTTGTGTGTGCTGCTGTTGTTGTGTTTTTCCTTTTTTTATTGGAGCTCCCAGCAAGCATCCGTGCTGCATGAGTCCTCCTGTACCACAAACATAGGATTATTATAGCACAAACCAAAATCAGAAAAAGTTGGGACAGTATGGAAAATGCTAAGAAAAGATGCAGTGTTTCTTACATTTATTTTGACTTATTTCACTGCAGACAATATGAACCCAAGATATTTCATATTGTGTGGTCAACTTAATATCATTTGTTAAAATTCTTTCTTTCTTGCACTTCAAGCCTTCAGCACATTCCAAAAAATTGGGATGGGGCAATTTGGGGCTGGTAATGAGATAAAAAAAATGAAATGTGATTTGAATCAGGTGATTATAATCACAATTTGGCTGCATCCTCAAAAGGCTGAGTCTTTGAATAGAAATGATGAGCAGAGGATCTTCAGTTTGTGTCAGAAAATTATTGAAATGTTCTCAAACATTTTCCCTGAAACAAAGATTGGGAGAGATTTGCATATTTCTCCCTCTAAGGTGCATAATATCATTAAATGTTTCAAGGAATCTGGAGGAATTTCAGTACAAAAAGGGTAATAACACAAGCCTAAGCTGAACACCTATGATCTCTAACAGCACTTCATCAAGAATATGGACATGAGCCTACTTTGGCAAACCTTTATCAGTCACTACAACATTCACCAATGCCACTTAAAACTTTACGGTGTATAAAAAGTCTTATGTTAATCATGTGCAGAAGTGGCATTGACTTCTCTGAGCTCAGAGACATCTGAGATGGACCATCAGACAATGGAAATGTGTACTGTGGTCAGACCAATCAGTATTCCACACTTTTTTTGGAAGAAATTGACACCGTTCCAGACAAAAGATTAAAAGAATCACCCAGACTTTTATCTAGACAAGTTCAAAAGCCAGAGTCTCATGGTCAGGGTGTTGTGTCAGTGTCAAGGTCTGTTATGTTATGGGGGTTGTGTCAGTACTCATGGTTCAGTGAGATTTTAGGGTAACACGGTTCCTTCAAGACCACATCTTTTCCAGGGACATCCTGTATTTTTCAACAAGACAATACAAAAGCACATGCTGCAAATATTACAAAGATGTGGCTGCAGAAATAGAGGGTACGAGTACTTCCTGCAGTCTGGATCTGTCTCCAATAGAGATTGTTGAAGAATGTAGAAATGACAAACCTGTACTCTTACACATCTTAAGACGTGTTTACAGGAAGAATCAGCCAAAATAAAACCTGAAACACTGGTCCTTTGTTCCAAAACATCTTTTAAGTGTTGTGAGAAGGAATAACAACATTACAAAGTGGTAAATGGTCTACTGTCCCATGTTTTTTGGAATGTGTTAGAGACCTGCAATGCATGAATGGATGTCTATTAACAAATGAAATTAAGTTGACCAAACAAAATTTCAAAGTATATATATAAAACTGCTCTTTTTTACATTTTCCATACAGTTCCATTTTTTTCTTATGTTGTAAATACAAGAAATAACATCTCTAAAAAATAATTATTGAGTACTAACAATTACTTTTAATGATCATGATGATTATGATTATTATGATGATGATCATTATTAGCTTTGATAATAATAATAATAATAATAATAATAATAATAATAATAATAATAATAATAATAATAATAGCAGCAGCTGTGATCTGGTGGTTAGATATCTGGTCTTGTGACAGGAAGGTCACCAATTTGATCCCCAGGCAGGTCATAACTGAAGTGCCCTTGAGCAAGGCACCTAACCTCAAACTGCTCCTTGGGCACCACAGATAGGGCTGCCCACCATTTTGGGCACGTTTTCACAGCCTAGTGTGTTCACTAGTGTGTGTGTTTCACTGCATGGATGAGTTAAATGTTGAGGTCAAATTTTATTGTGTTCAAATGACATTGGCAAAAAGTTTAATCTAAATATTATTTATTATTATTATTATTATTATTATTATTATTATTATTATTATTATGTTAACATTGATAACAGTGACAATATATATGTTATACATTTATTGTACCCATTAAGTATCAGCCCCAGATTTACACTGAATCACAGCATTAACATTTATTACAGACATTTTATGTTATATATTATATATCCCACATTTACACATCACTTCATCCCAAATTTATACAACTACACCTTATCTACCACATTGGGCACCTTAGCAACTGCTTAGAAACAATCTATCAACCACCTGAAATACATTTAGCAACAGCAAGTGACCAATATTACTAAATACCATGTGTGGTTTTAAATGTCAACATCCCTATTTAAAGCACTCTAATCATGAAACATTCACAATTCTAAAAGTACCTTTTCAAGCCATCTTAAAGTTCATCCACAGACTTTCGAGTTTTTATAGTTTTTGTTATAAAGGTCATTACATTCATCAATTAAGTACATTAATTAAGCACAAAAATGACTACATTTTGAATCCATAACACTTTCATTATTACTTTAAGTAAGTAAGTAAATTTTATTTATATAGCACTTTTTTGAGCCATTGCTCCAAAGTACTTCACAACTCTAAAAACAAATGGTAAAAATAGAAAAATAAAATAACCAGATTAATAAAGTAAAAATAGAACATTTTACATAAAATACATAACATAAAAACATAAAAGAAATTAAAATAAAGTAAAATAAACTAAGTAAAGCCCCCACACACACACATTCTAAATGCTGATTTTTTAAAAAGGCCTGAGAGTAAAAATGGGTTTTCAAAAGCTTTTTAAATGATGACGTGGAATCTGCAAACCTGATGTTGCTTGGAAGTTTGGGTCCATACACAGCAAATGCACAGTCCCCCTTTCGCTTACATTTTGTTCTCGGCACCATCAAAAGCCCTTGGTAGTGGATCTCAGTGATCTTGAAGTATAGTGGGGAACTAATAACTCACAAATGTTCTCAGGGGTCTCACCATGTAAAGGCTTGTAAGTTAAAACGAGCACCTTAAAATCCACTCTCCACTTCACTGGCAACCAATTAAGGGAGGCCAACACTGGAGTGATGTGATCCCTGCAGCACTCAGATCTAGCATCACCAAAATAGACACCTTTCCAGCATCAGAGTTCATCAGCAAATCACTAACAACTCTCACGAGTGCTGTTTCGGTGCTATGCTTCTTTCGAAAACCTGACTGGAACTTTTCAAAAATATTATTCGTCTCCAACGCCTGGATGAGTTGCCCAGTAATCTATGCGCAATGACACAAAAGTATGTATGATTCTCTCCAAGTCCTGAAATGATAAAATATACTTAATTTTTGCAATGTTCCTGAGCTGAAAAAACATGACTGAATAAGTTTTTTGATGTGTTCAGTGAACTGTAGTTGAGAGTCAAAAATAACTCCTAGATTTCTTGGGAGAGCATTAACTCTTGATGTGAAAGAACCAAGAGCCACCTGCACCTCTCTAGGAATTTTATCAGAACCCATAACCAGAAACTCAGTGTTATCTTGATTCAACTTAAGAAAGTTGCAGTTCATCCAGATTTTGATAGCATCTAAGCACTCAGTTAAAATGGCTAATTTACTGAAGTCATTTTTGCTAAAAGAGAAATACAACTGTGTGTCATCCGCATAGAAATGAAAAGAAATATTGAAACACCTAATTAAAACTCCAAGGGGAAGCATGTACAAAGAAAAGAAAATTGGCCCAAGAATGGAGCCCTGAGGTACTCTACCACTGAAGATTCTGTTTCCTATGGACACAGCAAATTTTCTGTTTGACAAGTAAGAAGACAACCAGTCATGTGCCGAACCTGATATGCCAACCCATTTAGAAAGACGCCTTTTTAAAATACTGTGGTCCACTGTATCAAATGCAGCACTCAGATCTAGCAACACCAGAATAGACACCTTTCCAGCATCAGAGTTCATCAGCAAATCACTAACAACTCTCACGAGTGCTGTTTTGGTGCTATGCTTCTTTTGAAAACCTGACTAGAACTTTTCAAAAATATTATTCATCTCCAACGCCTGGATGAGTTGAGCCCTGAGGCCACCTTCTCCAAAACTTTAGACATGAAGCAAAGTTTAGAAATGGGTCTGTAGCTGGAGCAAACATTGTGGCATACCCGAGCACATTTGTATCTTACATTGTACATGTCTGCATAACTACAGACAGGTCTAGCGTTTAACTTTTCAGAACTTCATAACAAAAGCATTAGCTAAAAAATGTTAAATAGTCTATTTAACTGCCCACATCAGCTAGTCACATTGTATTATATGGAACGTGGACTGACCTGTTGTATGTCTTCAGTATGATGAGGAGGATGGTGAGGATAATTATGATGCCAATCACAATTATAGCAATCATGGCCCCTGAACCTGGGAAAAAGAATGTAGAGTCTGATACAGTCTCAGTACTGACATTACTGAGTGTTTTTGTTACTGTGCCTTTAAGACTGATATTTATATGTGTGTGTGTGTGTGTGTGTGTGTGTGTGTGTATGTGTGTGTGTGTGTGTGTGTGTGTGTGTGTGTGTGTGTGTGTGTGCGCGTGTGTGTGCATGTATATGTGTGCGTATGTGTATGGTTGTGTGTGTGTGTCCGTGTGTGTGTGTGTGTGTGTTTTCTGATTGGCTGTCAGTCAGAAACACTCCTTAAATTTGTTCTTACATATATATTAACTTTACAATAGTACTGTGCACTCAGTGGCCACCACCCAAATACTAGCTGTTCTGTGGTGGTCCTGTGGAGGTCCGGACCACTGAAGAACAGGGTGAACAAAGTATACAGAGAGACAGAGATGGACTACAGTCTGTAATTTTAGAACCATATATGGTCAGTGGAGCTAAATAGGGCAATGAGTGGAGATACAAGCTCTGTGTACCTAATGAACTGACCAGTGAGTGTACGTACAGTAAATATGTTAAAATTAAATACTCCTTATCTTACAAATCTTATTTTTGCAGCCTGGTAGCAAATGTCCTAAGGCCTTGTAAAGGTGGTTAAGAACTTCAGTCTTTGTCACCTACCAAAAATAGTAGCCCTTTATGTGGATATTGATATATTCATAATGTTCCCTATTATATGTGTAGTATCGTATTGTAGTATTGTGAGTCGCCTATTTTTAGTAATAGTATTTCTATTACAATGTTGACTAACTGGTTTATTGAGTTTCTGAATGTGCATGACTAGCTGTTCTGCTAAATCATACTGTGGTATTTGTTGACTCAACTTTGTTGGAAATACTGCCTATATTCATAAATGTCTGAACTTTTCCAAATCTGTTATATAATATGTGCAAGAAAAGTGCAGTGTTCTGAATGGACGATGCTAAGCTGCTGTAGGTAGAAATGTGCTCATGGTTGAGACATCACACCTATGACTAATTCAATCCCAAGAAGAACCTACTTGTCATCACTGGAGATTTCAATGACAGAGTCAGAGAAACTGCAGCAGAAAGTGAAGTGCTTGGGAAATATGGTCATGGTACAAGAAATGATAGAGGTCATTGAAGATATACTGAAGATCACAGTTGAAGGAAGACTTCTGGAGCAAGTAGACTCACATATTTGGGATGCAGAGTAACAAAAGCTGCAGACTGTGCCAGTGAAGTGAAGTCAAGAATGGCCATGGGCATGTTGGTGATGGTCAAATTGACAAAGATGTGGAAAAGCAAGTCAATTAGCACCAACACCAAACTAAGACTGATTAAAGCCTTGGTCTGGCCAGTAGCTACATATGGATGTGAAGCCTGGACATTGAAGAAAGAGAAAGAAAGATGTATTCAGGTTTTTGAGAACAAGTGCATCAGGAAGTTGCTGAAGATCTCATGGATGAAGATGATGACCACTGAGCAAGTCTATGAGATGGCTAGAACTCAAAAGGAGTTACTGATGCATGTTAAATCCCGCAAGTTACGTTACTTCGGTCATGTCATGAGGCAGCACATGAGAGCTTTGAAGGAAGTGTTATGACTGGACTTGTGGAGGGAGTCCGAAGACGTGGAAGACCAAGAATAACCTGGATGGATAACATCAACAGGTACAGAACTACAATAGGTAGGTCCAATAAGAACCAGAAGGTGCAGAAGCCTGAGGGAGGTGTTCAGGTCAG
>BRDA01010477.1:82138-92181 GCA_036984385.1 Crenuchus spilurus
CAAGATGTGGACTGGATTATCAGGTGCTAGCCTGCTACAAGCAACCAGAGACAGATGGCATTGGAGAGAAGTGACTCGTCTCTGCAGCCTACCATTGCGAAGCAATGACGGCGTATGACACGACATGACATCTGCCTAATCTTAACCCCATAGAAAATCTATGTGGTATTGTGAAGAGGAAGATGTGATAAGTCAGATCCAATAATTCAGAAAGAGCTGAAGGCCACTATCAGAGCAACCTGGGCTCTCATAACACCTGAGCAGTGCCACAGACTGATCGACCCATGCCACGCCGCACTGCTGCAGTAATCCAGGCCAAAGGAGCCCCAACTAAACACTGAGTGCTGTACATGTTCATACTTTTCATGTTCATACTTTTCAGCTGGCCAAAATTAAAAAAAAAAAAAAATTGTATCGGTTTTAAGTAATATTCTAATTTTCTGAGATACCGAATTTGTGATTTTCATTAGTTGACAGTTATAATCATCAAAATTAAAAGAAATAAACATTTGAAATATCAGTCTGGGTGTAATGAATGAATATAATATACAAGTTTCACTTTTTGAATTTAATTACTGAAATAAATCAACTTTTTATGATATTCTAATTTTATGACCAACACCTTTATATTAGCTTCATTTGATCTCATTTTTACAATCATATGTTCACATTTACACCTTGTGTTAACTTTTGACATCTCTAAGATGCTTCAGCATTTTTTTTGTTTGTTTTTATATTAAAATATTGTTAAAATCAGAGTCAGAAATCACTATTTGTAGCATTAAGCAGGTGAAAGTAGTGTGTGCAGACTGGCAATATGTAACTATACAACTAATTTGCCTGCTTTTTAAGAAGCATAATGAGGTTCAGGAGTAGAAGTAAACACCTGGCGTTGTTTGAGTGTGAGGGTGTGGTGTGATGACCAGTGTGAAAAGAATGAATAAGATAATTGCTTTGAAATACAGTGGGAACACAAGAAAATATGCTGCTATAGATTTAATAAAAGAATAGGACCTTTAGTAAAGCAAACTAAAACATAATCCACTTATTTATACTACTGTAGACATTTTAATTGAAATCTAAATTGGGTCCCCACCTTTCTGACAGTCCCAATGTTACAGCTGCATTTTCTGAGATTTGTCCCCAAATGTTTTTATATATACATATACACACATACCCAGCATCAGTATGTTAAATGCCAAAGATACAGAGATGAGTCAAAACTATAAATATATGCTAATAAGCTTTACCTTGGTGCCACCCATACAGTTCTGACCCAGAGCTCTACAAGAACTTTGAAGATGATGGAAAAACACTGCCAGCAGATCATTTAAGTCATATAAGCTGTCAGATGGAGCCATTCAGAATACGTCTTGTTCCTGCATACCACAGATGCTCAGATTAAGATCTGGTAAATTTGGAGGCCACAGTTGGTAGGTGCTGAACATTAGTGATCACAAGCCTCGAGATGCTCCAAATCAATCATGTGGTCATGATCATTTAACCCTTAAATCTTCATATTTGTCCATTTATCCCACATTCAACACATCCTCTATGAGAACCAAGTGTTCTCTTACCATCTAATACAGAATCACAATCATATTTTATACTTATTACACATGTCATATTTCAAGCCTTTTTTGTTTTAATGTTAATACTGTTTGAATAGTACTTTACTTCAACTTAAATATACTAATCATTTGAGATTCTGGATTTCTGATTTTCATGAGCTATAAGCCAAACTAATCAACAATAAAGGCTTGAACTATGTCACTTTGTATGTACAGTATTTAATATCAAACATTAGTTTCTTTTTTAATTAAATTAATTCAAATGAACTTTTTCACCATATTTTACTTTATGGAGATGCACCAGACACTTACTCTGGATGAGGACTTGCTGTGTGGATTTGGTGGTGCTGGTGGTGTTCTGTGTTGTGGTGAAGTTGCTCACAGGATGGACTGTGGAAGCTTGCATTTTCAGCAGCGTCCTGAAATGAAAGAGAGAGAAAGGCTTGAAAACTTTAACGCTCACATTTTTTACTAATGAGGACAAAGAACTCCAATCATTTCCAGAAGTCGGTGTAGATACAAAGACATTTCAAAAATGTAATTAACAGGAACCATTAATCATTTTCACAAAGTTCAATATGGAAGATGAAGCCTTACAGAAGCATTTCACTCTTCTGATTCATGATGAAATACTTGAGATGCAATTTATTGCTAACATTCCTTCTTCATTTTTGGAATTTAACCAATGCATTAAAATAAGCCAGCAAAGAAAACAATACTCAGTCAAAAACACCAAGAAGGTTTTGTGCATAGAATAATTTCTCACTGTTTCTGACACTTCTACAGCTTAAAACAATAATTACTGTTTTACAGTGGTGGTAATAGGAACCAGATGTCATAATGCCTACAGCACACATACTACTGCATCTCCAAAAATTTGAAAATTGTGGAAAAACCTTTTTCTTTATATTATAGTTTAGCTTTTAATTCTAAAAGGTAAACTATCACATATTTTATTTTCATTACACATGAAGTGACAGATTTCAATACTTTTTCTGTTAATGTTAATATTATTTGAATATTATTTTACTCAAACTCCAAATTAAATATTCTAATAGTGTGAGATTCTGGATTTCCAAATTTTTTTTCATGAGCTATAAGGCAAATCAGATCAACATTAAAACAGAAAAGGCATGAAATATCCCTTTGCATAAAGAATATAAAATATGACAGTTTTCAAAAAACACAAGTGAACCCTATTAAACATTTTGATGTAGCATTATATTATATTATTCATTCATTCATTCATTATCACACCCGCTTAATCCTTATTAGGGTCGCGGTTAGTCCCCCACCCCCTCACTGGGCGCAGGGCAGGGCATTACACTATTCAACTAAGCCCAGGACAGGACGCCAGTCCATCGCTGGGTAAACACACACAGACACACATGCATGCACACACATATGGACAATTTAGTACCCAATCCACCTGACCTCCATGTTTTTGGACAGTGGGAGGAAACTGGACACCCCGGAGGAAACCCACGTACCCATGGGGAGAACATGGAAACTCTGCTCAGATGAGGACTCAAACGCAAGACCTCAGTGCTGAGAGGCAAACGTGCTGACCACTAAGTCACCATGCCGCCCTTATATTATATTATATTATATTATATTAATAAACTGCCAGGGACATATGTTCTGAGTGTTTATATGTAAAGGTGATGAAATAGTGATAAATCTGAAAACATGCCAAGTTCTCTTTTGAAGAACTATTTTGCAGTACAACACCCCACATGTATCTCTTCACTGTGAATGGATTTTAAGAATAATCCAAAATCTCAAACCTATCAGAAAACAACATGTCAGACATAAGACAGTGTGTTCATAACATGTGATGTAATAACCTTCTGTACGGGAGCTTTTAGAGACTTCAGGTGTCTGATTACCATCAAAACCACTGTGAAGTGTTATGAGTGTAGAATGGAGAGTTTCACACCAAAACACTCTCAATGATTTCTCAGACAGCTGGAGTGGATATGAATGTGTGTGTGTGTGTGTCTGTCTGCTACAGTAGAGTAAAGGCAGCAGCTTCAAAAGAGAACAAAATTTGCATCTGCTATAAAAAGCTGAAAACCCTGTAACACGGAAGAGTTCACACACACACACACACACACACACACAAACACAAAGAGAGAGAGAGAGAGAGAGTATCTATTATTGACCAGTAGATTCTCTTCAAATAGTGTCACCACTAAAAACATGCAAAACCTTCAATATCATAAACATTTTATATACAACACATTGAGCAGGACCACTGGTCTGGTCATCACACACCTGACCACCTCACAATCTGTTCACTGATCATAGCTGGACATCACACCTTATTTACCTGCCATTGCTTTAGTCATCATCACTCTACAGGTGATGCAAGGTGTAATATAAATAATGTGAATGTGTCAACATGCACAGCCTCCAAATAAACCACACGTTTGAAAATCTTTCAAATTATGTCACAACTGATTTCTTTGGCATAGGACCACCTACAGCAGCTTGGCCACACCCATTTCATGAATGCAGACAAAACTACTTGCGCTTGCAGGTCTCTAAATTTATACTGTTTGCCTTTGGACAACAGACATCAGACAGAACAGCAAACAGACATAAAACACAGTGTATCTGCTGTGAGGTGAGCTATGGGCACACATGGTCACCTGATCAACTGTGCAGTGGAAACATCTATTCACTGGTCATGGCTGATCGTCATGTCATGTCCACTGGCCTCACCTGGTCACCACATGTTGACTGACAGTTGCATTGTTGTTGAACATACACAGTTTGGTCAACTGTCTGCTGAACTACAGACAGGAGAACATCAGAAGAACAGTAAACAGTTGTAAAGAGGCAGCGTGTACCACTTGTGAGTTGATTGGTCGAGTCTGGCTTCGGTCCATATCTGTCGATGCCATAAAATCTTAACATGATTCACTTTTCCTGCCCCATGTTTGGATGGCAGTGAGACCTGCTTAGATTTATGGATTTCACTATCAACTTATCAGAGTGATAGTATGACTCTATCCCTCCACTCTGGGTTTGTGTGCATTGTTTATTTTTCCAGAGCACGTGCTTCAATAACATTTTAAAGGAGTAGTTTGGCAGAATCTCTCTTCTGGCCTAAATATATTAGATCAATGAAGATGATCAATTGTTAGACTGTGAAAATGAGTGTGATTTTGGGGATCATCTGCAAAATCTCCTTGCTGAGGGCTGTTTTGGGAGAGGGCAGTTTAAAGTGTGCGTGGACCTATTGAAGGGGTGAATGGAGGGAGGTCTGATGGCAAGCATCAAGCATATACTCTAGAGAGAGAAGCATAAACTTTACTTTCACTTTCAACAAACATTCACCATTGGCATCAAAACACTAGGCCCCAGTTTGCTCACCTCTGTGTCACCTTTGGTTTGGTTGCCAGATTTGTTTTTTATTTACTATTTTTTTGCATTTGTATTGATTCGTTTCACTATACAGTTAAGAGATTAATTTGATAAAATACATACACTACATATCCAAATGTTTGTGGACACCCCTTCTAATGAACACTCTCAGCTACATGAATTTGGCACAAATGTTCAAATGCTTAAACAGCTTGTCTAGTCTATGTAAAGAAGTACTGTAACATTGTGGAACGGTGTCTTCTGCTCCCCCCTATACTTTTGGGATGAGTTTGGGAATTGGGGATGAGATGAGGTAGCGATCATTCAACATCCTAACATCTCTAGTGTTTATGTGGCTGAATGCAATCAAATCTTCAAAGCAATGCTTCAAAATCTAGTAGAGTAGTCTTCCCAGGACAGTAGAGAGTTACACCAACAAAAGCTGACTAACTCTTTTAATACCCTGGATTACATAAAAAAGATGAGCTGGTGTCCCAATACTTGTACCATGTAGTGTATAAAGAGTCAAAAATACAGAGATTCTTATAAAACCTGGAGGTATTAGCTGTTTGTATTGGATGCTCTGGTTCGAAACTTGGCTTCTTTAATTTAAAAAGTATTGCCAAAGTTTCTTACAAACAGTAGAAATCAATCGTTACCTAAGTTGCCAAGTCATTTAAAAGAAACACCAAAACCTCTATCATACTGCATAATGAAGGTCTCACAGCCTAGTGGATGTGATTTGGGACACAGTATGACTGTGAACTATACAAATCAATAAAATTTAAGCTTTTGTTACTGTTTATAGTTCACAGTGAGTCATATTGTTTCCTAAACCACAGTGAGACCTGTGAGACCTTCATTAACATCCGCATGAGCTTTGAGAGTTTTGGTGATGTATTTTTTACTGAGCTATTTAAGTGACTACTGAGTTCTATTGTTTGTTAGCAATGTTAGCATCCAGTTATAAACTGTAGAAGTAAAATTTGGACCAGGCTGATCAACTGCATCTTGAGTAAATATGATTTCTGGGTGAACTATTCATTTAAAGCAGTTGTAGACATATATGCTTAATTATAAGATAATGTAAACTAAATATTTAACATTCCAGTGTGACGGGAAGTATGTGGTATTCATCTTCATTATTATAGTGTTTATAAGTAATAACACATAAGGCAGTATGTATAATGTACTATATGCACTATACTGTAGAAGCATTTGTTTTTTGTGTTTGTCTTTATTCCAAGTGGGTGTAAAATGTTCTATTCTAAATGAATGACTTTCTTCTGCACACTTATTCTAAAAGTTATGCAATGTCTGGTTCACTGCCAGTACCAGCAGTGACTCCTTTGTGTTGTATTGTTTTGTGCTAAGCTGTACGTGATTAGTAATATTTGATGTTTAGATTATCTTTCACAAAAGATTAATTACATCCTAATGGGCAGAATGAAACACACCTGCTCAGAGTGACCAGCAAGGAATGGACACTAATACTCACACTCAATCATGTACAATCCATAGCCCCTAATCTAAACCCTTAATCCTTACCTGAACCCTAACCCTAACTCCTAACCTAAACTCTAAATATAACCCTAATCTAAATTCTAAACAAAAGACTAACCCCCAACCTAAACCTAATCCTATCCAACAGACTAGCCCTATACTTATAATCATAACCCTAACCTTATCCCAACTCTAATCAAAACCCTAACTCCTAACCTTACCTAAACTTAACCCTAACCCTAATCTAAATCCTAACATTACCCCAACCATAATTGTGACCTTAAACCCTATAAAGAAAACAGACCTCCAAAATGTGTGTGAAAACAGGACCCCACAATATGTGTGAAAACAGGTCCCCACAATGTCTGACAACAGGACCCCACAATGTCTGTGAAAACAAGTCCCCATAATGTGTGTGAAAAAAAGTCCCACAATGTGTGTGACAACAGGACCCCACAATGTTTGTGAAAACAAGCCCCCATAATGTGTGTGAAAACAAGTCCCACTATGTGTGTGACAACAGGACCCCACAATATGTGTGAAAACAGGTCCCCACAATATGTGTGACAATAGGACCCCACAATGTGTGTGAAAAAAAGTCCCACAATGTGTGTGAAAAAAAGTCCCACAATGTGTATGACAACACGACCCCACAATATGTGTGAAACAAGTCCCACAATGTGTGTGACAACAGGACCCCACAATATGTGTGAAAGCTGGTCCCCACAGTGTCACAGACACATACAGTTCGGTCTTACAGAGCCACAGGTGAACTGAAACACACCTTGTCAAATAACAATCACTGTGACACATAGCCTGGGTATTGTCAATTCTGTCAATTCTCTCTCTCTCTTTCTCTCGGATTGTGTGTGTGTGTGTGTTTAGACAGTTGTGACATTTGAGTAATTTTGTTGAAGCCTTGTCTTCTTGGTGATCTGCTGTTTTATTCGACACTTTAGTGTGTTGACAAGTCATTTCTGACAAGCAAAATTTACGTTATACTCTCTGACTCAGTGCTAGTACAGTTGAGACCATGTCATTCAAACATACAGAGATTAAAAGAATAGTTCACTCAAAAATCTACATATCTGTATTTACAGTCATTACATGTTTGGAGCCTAAATGTTGTTTCTTCAGTTTAGAGCTGGAGCTGTGATTCTAACTTGGCTAACAAACACTAGAACTCAAAGTCACCTAAATTGTTAGTTTATTTCTGTAAAATGTACATCACCAAAACTTATCTGATGCCACTTGGAGCTCATCTAGATGTTAGTCAAAGTGAGAGAGACTAGTGGATATGGTTTATGACACACTCAGGCTTACTGTGAACTATAATAATTAATAAGACTGAATTGCACTTGAGTAAATCACCTATCCCCCAACTGTAGGGTGCTCTGGAAAAGAGCATCTACTAAATGCCTCAAATGTAAATGTAAATGCTTCCCATATGCCATCCTGTCACCATATGCTTTTGTTTGTCTTCAACATGTCCTGTTCACATCCTGTCTCCACCCAAAGACACTTCTTGTCTTGGTCATTGCACAGCCCTGATGTTTAATAATCTGTCTAAATTGCATTGCTATTTAGATCCCTCATGTGTCAGTCATTGTGAGGCATTGTTTGTATCCTGTCAAGTTTTGTCTTAGTCCAGCCAGGTTTTTGTTTCTAAGCCAAAGTCACTTAGTTTCGTCAAGTAATAAAGCCTTTTTTTGAACACACGCTGCTTCTGATCCTCCTGCCCTCACTCCACTGGGAGATTGAGCTTAGGAATCTTCTGGATCTTGGCCGGTGCTTGGTGCAGCAGTTCAGGCTTTGGGTAGAAGCCTTCCAGCACCTACTACTGGCTGATGTGAGGGAGATCCTTCAGACATACCTTGCCCCCAGTTTTTGGGATGTGTGTCACCCCCGGAGGAATTTTTTAGGGGGGATCAGAATATCGAAACATGACTATAGTGCAGGCATGGCTTGAGAAGTGGAGGCCAGAGGCTGTGCTCAAGGCAGCTCATTAAATGTGGAGCTGCCCCTGAGTGTCAGGCATCTCACACTCATACAGATGGAGGACTAAAGGAGCGTGGGTGGTTGTACAGAAGCAACTCAACCACAATTCATGTGAGAAGCATGGGGATGTGGCTCTAGGTCATTTGTGGAACCTGTTTCGGGTCTCTGTGTTCCACATTGCCCTGGACATGACTGTGGACCCTGTGCCTTTTTTTTCTCAGGCATTTTTGTGGGGGTATTTGTTTTTGTGTTTCGGCTTTTTCAGTTTTCCTGTCTTAGTTTTGGGATTTTCATGTTTTCATTGTTCATAGTTTACATTTGTTTCTTGTGTTTTCATGGTTCTTGGTTCTCGTTTTGGTTTCATGTTTTCCTTGTTCCAGGTTCTTGTTTTTATGTTCACGTAGTTATTCTTGTTGTTTCATGTCATTTCATGTTTTGTGCATGTTGTTCTTGTTGCTAATGGTTCATGTGTTCATTGTTCTTGTGGTTTCATATTCTTGTTGTTTCTTCTTCATGTTTCTTGTTCATGTAGTTGCTCTTGTTGTGTAATGTTCTGGTTTTATGTTCTGGTCTTTGTTTCATGTTCCTGTTCCTGGTTTTTGTAATACACCTTGGGATGCAGCACATTGAAGGGGGAGGGTGGGTTTCTGTAACTCTCCCTGTTCTTGTTACTGTCACATCCTTTTTGTTTATGTTTCCCATGTGCCGTCCTATCACCATGTGCTTTTGTTTACGGTTTTCACGTGTCTTGTACACATCGTGTCTTCACCCGCCGCCATGTATTGTCTTGGTCATTGCACAGCCCTGCTTTTAAATAATCTGTCTAGATTATGGTGCTATTTAGCTCTCTCATGTGTCACAATCATTGTGAGTCATTGTTTTTCACCATGTCAAGTTTTGTCTTAGTCCAGCCAGGTTTTTGTTTCTAAGTCACAGTCACTGAGTACCGTCATGTAATAAAGCCTTGTTTTGAACCCAAGCTCCTTCTGACTCCTCCTACCATCATGGATACGGACAACCATGGTTGTGTTTTGGTAAAACCATCATCAACCATCATGGTTTTTGGACACCTCTGTGATGGTAGTACCACAAGGACTCTTAAAAATAAGTTGCTACAAAAAATCCTTAAAAAACTTTTTTCTCACTCATACATCTCTATTACAGAAATGATTTTTTATTTGGGGGGGGGGTTTCATTTGAAAGCGCGTTTTGGCAGCTTCGTAATTCACGCTCGTTGGGAGTTTTATTTAATGAAATAATTTGTGAGGGTAGTGAGAGGGCATGCGACTGGTTCTTTAATCAGACAATCAGAACACGGAGGGGCGTGGTCATTACAACGTTAAATCCGGCGTTAAACTCATTGCTAGGAAAACCAGCAGGATGACTAGTAAAGTTACAATGAAGCTGTAACTGCTCCTAAATCAGCTTGTGGTAACTAGTGATGGGAATTTCGGCTCTTTCAAAGGAGCCGGTTCTTTTGGCTCAGCTCACTAAGAACGGTTGGCTCTTTCGGCTCCCAAGTGGCTCCTTAGATTTGGCTGCTTAAATCAATTTATTATTTTATTTTATTATTTTTATTATTATTATTTTTAATTTAAT
>BRDA01010478.1:0-20638 GCA_036984385.1 Crenuchus spilurus
AGGGTGGACAAACAAAAACCCAGAAACTCTGATCAAGTCCAAGCACAGATTAGGCAAGAATGGGTTGCCATCACATTATTCTGCCCAGAAGATGCTGGGGCGAATTGCAGAAGTCTTAAAGAAGAGGAGTCAACACTGTAAATATTAAGTCTTTGTTTAAACTGGACGTATTGTCAATAAAAAGTTTAAAAATGTATGAATGCTTACAGTTGAACTTTATTATACCATATAAACATCTGACAAAAGGTTCTGAAAAAACTGAGGCAGCAAATTTTGTGAAAACAAAAATTTGTCATTCTCCAAACCTTTGACCACAACTGTATGTAAATGATCAATTAAATGCAACAAATCAGTGTTTAATTTCCATAGATATTAACATGATCATTTTACTAACAGGTGCTTTCTTTGCTTTAAGTCACTGGAATTCTTTGGCAGGTAGAATTTCTGTATTAAAACACATTATAATGCTTCCCTTAATTTTTAAGTAGTTTGTATAAAGGCAGTTCTTCCTCTGTTAATTTACAGTTACTTCATTAGTTGTTTGGATTCATTTATTATGGATGTTGTCATAAGTCACAACACTTATTTAACACCAGCCACTTGAATTGAGTTGACTTAGCAGCATGTGCTCTGCTGAAAGTGACCTTTTGGCCAGTCCAGCAGTCAGAGTGGCTCTGGGAGGAAGGGAGCGATGGCTAGAGAAAGTGAGTGGTTCCATTGAAGGAGACGGGGTGGCAGATGGTTTGCTACAGTAGACAGCAGCTCCAGCAGGCGCTGGGAGGATTTACGTAACTGTGAACTGTGATCACTGACGCCCACTCTGCAGGCCTGTGTGGAGGAGTGATTCATGAGAGAGAGCAGAGAGAGATCTCCTAATATGCACAGACACCGAGAAAGAACTCAAGTACCCCCTTTCAATTCACTATAAATGTTTGATCTGCAGCACAAGGGCAAGATGAGCAGTTAAACTGCTAGTTAAGTGATGGGTCAAAAGAATATTTTGAGTGGGTTT
The DNA here is from genome assembly GCA_036984385.1 of Crenuchus spilurus. Taxonomy (NCBI): domain Eukaryota; kingdom Metazoa; phylum Chordata; class Actinopteri; order Characiformes; family Crenuchidae; genus Crenuchus; species Crenuchus spilurus. Next base: position 1,013 of record BRDA01010478.1, read on the forward strand.
TGTGGTAGTGAGTCTTATACTTTAAACCTGCTGAGGAAATGCTTTAGATCTACTTTAGTCTAATGTCAGTAGGTTTCAGGGGTGATAAAATTCCGGAAATATCCGGAATTCTGGATTTTGATATAACAAATATGATGTCTTAGAATGATGAAAATCTGAACCTTTTTCAAGATAAAATAGAGTAAGGGATGAAACAGTTTGGGAACGAACCAACCGCGAGAGGTCGGAAATCTCCGGAATCGTACAAAGGTTTATTATTTTCTTGAACACGTAAGCACACCGTGCACACAAGCGCCAAAAGAAGTTAGCTGAGAAAACATTCAAAACAATGCAAAATAAATGAGAAGATATAATTTTTCTACGCCAAACTCGATCAAAGTGACAGCTGTTTAAATAGGTAAGTTCCCGTAGTTAGTATCTGTGTAGTTGGAAGAGGTTTTGTTTCTGTGTAGAGAAACAAGCATTCATGTCAGCTGTGTTGTGATTTTACCAAAATTAAACAGATCACTCAGTGAGAGACTCCATACTTCACAAGCGACCCGAGCAGCCGAGGCCGAATACCAAAACTCTCCCTACTACGTGCACCCTACACCCTCTGATAGGGTACAGTCAGTCATAAAAAAGTTATTGCACTCACGTTTTAGTTTAATTAAATTTTTTGTGAGCCATAAGGTTCAAGTTTTGCTTTTGGATGATTGTCTAATTACTGTCCTGTTATCAGTTTTATTTAAAAGTTTTATTTATCAGTTTTAATGAAAAACTTGATTGTCCGGGTACCTTTTTGGTATTTTCTTTGTTTTATTATTATGGGAAATCTGGTCAAAATCAATATGAAAACTGAAGTATACCAACATTTAACATTTCCTTTATTTGGCTCTGCTATATAATTGTAATAAATTTAATGTTCGATCTGACTTCTCTTTATGATCATGTGCATCCTTTATGTGCAATTTAATCCACTAGTCAAAGACCCTTGAGACCAGTGGTTTGTGCACAAATTTAAGACATTCTGAGCTATCTGAAACACTGAAAAGCCAGCAGCCTGGACCCCTCACCTGTACTTCCAAGATTTTCATTTTGGCTCTGTTGTCACCCCTGAAGTTTACATCAGAATTGATAATTATTAAGAGGCACAATGTCTAATATTTCTGTTTTCAGACCTTAAAGGTTTTACATTTGATTGAAAGTACTTGTTCTTTCACATGGGTCAAATCCTAGTTCACGTCTGAAAAGTAGAATATCATGAAAATGTTCAGTTCTGTTCATAATTTAATTAAAAATGGTAAACTGTCATATATTTTATATTCACTGCATGTAAACTTACATATTTCAAGCCTTTTTTGTTTGTTTTGATACTGTTTCAATAGTAATTACTCAAACTTGGAATTGAATATTCTAACAGTTTGACAATTTTTTTGGTGGGCTGGATTTCTGCTTTTCATAAGCCATACTTACAGACATACATGCCAGACTTGTAATGTCATGTAACATGTAATGAATATAAAATGACAGTTAACATTTTAAAAATGTAATTATAAAAAAAATGAACAACTTTGTTTTTTTGTTTTTTTGACGAGCTAGTATATCATAATACTTTCTTGATGCTATGTTTCACAGTATTTCAGGTGTTTTGTGGTCAAGTTGCTGTGAGCAAAATGCTACATATAAAATGCTATTTAGCTAATTTAAGAACTGGTGAAAATAAACTGAACAATAAAGATAAACGAACTAGCTCGATGAATATGATATACCATACCATACCATCTTTATTTATAGAGCACTTTAAACACACACAGGACCAAAGTGCTGTACACATAATAAACATGCATACATTCATAAAATCAATAAAACATGAAAGAAAATAAAAACATACAAAAGCGTAAAAATCAATCCTACAAATGGTGTTCAAAGGCCAGGGAGAAGAGATGAGTTTTCAGACGAGATTTAAAAACAGGCAGGGACGATGCCTGTCTGATATCCAGGGGGAGATCATTCCATAATTTATTATATTGATTTTAATTATATTATAATTATTATATTATATAATTTATTTTATAATTATTAGAAATTATATAATTTATATTGATATGACAGTGCTTACATCAAATGGACTAGTTGTGATTGTGCTGTGTATGCAATTACTATGCAAGTTTGTTTGCAAGCTCTCTCTGATTTATATGAATTTTATATTATGGTTGTTATTCAGTGTTCTATTACAGTGTACTAAAACTCAGTATGCTATGATGATGCCCAGAATAGCATATTGTAACAAACTGCTTTCCTTGAAACTCACGTTATTCATATTTTTCAGTCTGCATTTAATTTTTTTTGTATTGAGTAACTGAAGTTTGTATTGACGTAAATGTGGAGACACTTTAATTTGTGTCAAGCCCGCATTCAGTTTAATCTTTTTCATGATGTGCAATAACACTCAAAGCACTGAGCAAAATGATTTTTATGAAAAAGGCTCCAGCTTTGCAACAGAAGTGTTTTCTGTTCTTATCCCCTGCTGTGTTTATATGTAAGGTGGTGATTAAGATGTATGAATGTCGCTTGAGAAGTTATTATTATTGTACTTATTCTGGGATTGTGTAAGATAAGAGACAGTATACATTAACAGTTACTTTATGTGAGGATTTTCATTTATTAGGTTAATGTAGTTAAAAAGCACTTGTAGTTTATTAAACCAGAAGTCATACTTTAACACACAAAAATTGCTAAAAAAATTTTGGCTAAGATGTTTGAAGGCTTAATTTTGTTTGTGAAGTTTAGAACTGGCACTGCGCCAGACACTAGAAATCAATAGTAACCTAAATAGCCTAGTTGTTTCTGTGGAAAAATGTGAACCAAAACCTCTCTCCACCCACTCAAATGGCAAGATCAGGCCTTGCAGACTAGTCTGTGTGCTTTAGGACACAATATGACCTCCAGTCAACTATTAAAAAATAACAGAACCTCACCACTTCTGGGGTTTTCCACAAAGCACGATTTGTAAGTTAGCCACATAGCTTAAGCCCAACATTGATGGTTATCCAATAGGAATGTCTTGCTTTTCCATTTGGACAGATTTGACTTGGGCTTACGTTACTTGCCTAAAATAGAAATCTGGCTTTGTGAAATACCCAGGTAGCCATGCCAAAATGTGCAATGAAGTTTTATAGCTGATACACAGTAGGCCGGGGGTGGGCAACTCCAGTCCTGGAGGGACGGTGTCCAGCAGAGTTTGGTGGTGATTGTGCTCTGACAATAAAATTAAACCTGCTAATTGCCTGCTGAGTTGAATCAGATGTGTTTGATCAGGTAGATCACCAAACTGTGCAGGAATCCGGCCCTTCAGGACTGGAGTTGCCCACCCCTGCAGTAGGCCATACTGTCAACAAATTTAAAACATGCTTTATGTCCATGTAAATGACCTAATAACACGGTGGCTTAGTGGTTAGCATGTTGGCCTCTCAGCATTGAGGTTTTGGGTTCAAGTCCCCATCTGGTTGGAGTTTCCATGTTCTCCCCGTGTCTGCGTGGGTTTCCTCCTATAATCCAAAAAAAAACATGGAGATCAGGTGAATTGGCTACTCTAAAATTATTCTGGTATGTGTGAATGAATGTGTGTGTGTGTTTGTGTGTGTGTAAGCCCAGATATGGTTGGCACTCTGTCCTGGGTGATCCCCCTAGTGCTCGATGCAGTCCTCCAGGTGAATGGTAATTTCTAGTTGAGAGTACACTGTGCGTGACTGGCTGCCGCTTCTTGCCGGTGTGTGTGGTTGAGTGTGTGTAAATGGAGTGTTGTAATTGTAAAGCATCCTTGGGTTTGAGAGACACTATATAAGTTTAACATTCATTCATTAATCTTATTAATAAAAATAATAAATAAAATCATAAAACAAATATGAAATGATGCATTTCATAATTTTGTTTGAGTTTAATTAGGTAACCATATCAGTCCTACATTTTTTTCTTTTAGCCTTTAATTTTTGTCTGGAATGTGTGATGTATGGACAGCTCCCGTTTATTTATTGCCGTTAAAAACACACACTTATCTTTTTATTTGAATATGTTAACAGTATGGGTGAATAGTGTGAAAATTACATTATAATATGCTTTACTGTCCATATCATGAATATAGTCAGTATATTTAATAAACATCAGCCAACTGTAACAAGCACATATTTAACTAGATTTACTGCAGCTCAGTAAAGTGCATTGCTTTTGTTTCCGGTGAAGTTTTATCTTCTTCAATTCTTCTGATATTTCTCAGTGGATGTCGCACTGTGGTGTTTCCCAGGCTGATACTAATGTTTGTGAAAGCAAACAAATAAAAAAAATTAATTTCCTCTCAGCAAATACATACTACGTAGTTATCTAGGTATTTTTTTACCTGGATGGAGTACTGGCTTATGTCCAGACTTTACATTACAAATCCCTGACAAGTCTTAATCATTTAGTTATTTATCATGATTGAATTTATTCAGTTGTTTTAATAATTATTTCTGGTACAGACAGCGTCTGTTTTCACTCTGTCTGATCCAAGTGTCTGAAGAAATCAGAAACAGCTCTTCAACTAGATGCTAATTCCTGGATCTGTTTCATAACCGAAGGAGCTCTGTTGCTAAGATGTGACTCTATAAGAGCAGTATAATTTATTTATAGACATTCTGGCTGGTAGTTGGTAATTTATGAGCAAGGTTAAATGTGGTGACTAGGCTGTTTCACTCGCTTGTCTAGAATTACTCACTTTTGGCTCAAGAGGGCATCAAAGATGTGTAGTTTTATGGCTGTGCCTGCTGAGAAACCTTGTGTGCAGTGTTGCGGTCACCTCTGATGATTTTAGTTATTCAAGTTCACCATCTCACTAAACCAGAAAATGAATGAATCTTCTTATTTGAATTTTCATGGTTGATATTCTCAATATGGTGCAAATGTAATGGTCTGCAAATTTAATTTACATGTCATTACATAATGATTAATCTTCCAATTTATGTGCCAAATGGGCTTTTAAAACAAATGATCATGTGCATCTGCTGTGAGAAAATATGTTAAAAGATACATTGTAGGGAAAATGAAATTTCCTGTTTTTATTTTTGGTATTCTAACATGTTGACAAGATAAATTATTCCTATATGTTCTCTGAATAAAATATTCCAACTGCTGCTGTGTAGATGTCCTGCTGTTTTACTCAGAATATTTTTGACAATAGTTGGAATGTAGGAAACAAACTTTTTGCTTTTATAATGGATTGGACATGTTGTGGCTGTTTAATGTTTACGTTTATGACATTTGGCAGATGCTCTTATTCAGAGCAACGTACGGCACAACAGTACTTTGTTTCCATTAAGAGAATCATCTCGGCTAGTACAGACAGGTTGGAGTCCAAATTTTAGAACAAAACCATTACTAATACCTAGAAAATAGGAAAGATACACAATTATACACAATATAAGAGCATTACAATGCTTTACAATAAATGTTTTAAGTTAAATGTACAAATGTCAGGAATTGAACCACAAATACACAAATAGCCTTGTTTAGGGCTCACCCTATATAAGTTAGTTGACCAGTACATTTTTTTCAGATTTTGCTCCTTTAGTTTAAAACTGGAGTTGTGAGGCTATCATGCCTGTCAAGTGCTTGAACTCAATTATAACCTAAAAATCTGTAAAAATAAAAACCACCAAAACGTCTCCAAACCCATTCAACCTGCATCTACATCCAGAATATCTCAGACTAGTTGATGTCGTGTAGAATACAGTATAATTATTGTGCGCTTTGAAATGTATTAAAACCTCACTGATGCATGCTCAGTTATTACAGACAGCAGCTAACCATGTTTTGTGGTGGATACTTTTCTCTGAATAATTTACATGAAATGAAGAGGTTCAAAAATAGATTTGATGCAAGTTCAGAACTTGTCCAAACAAGCTTTGTGCAGACTTTAAATTCTTGAAATAATCTGGCTCGAAGTGTTTTGAATACTTGTAAATGTTTCTCAGTCTGATTTCTCCAAGTTTTGTTACTGATGGGAACTTTTTTTCTCTTTTATGCTTGCAGAGGTGATTAAAGACTGGTCATGTCACTCTTTACTGGAGCATCAGTCCTAAACTGGTGTCTTATGAAAAAGGAGAATCCAGTAATTTAAGTACTGGTTTATGACGACAGGTGTTGAGATATGATGCACCATCAACAGAACCAGTGCAGAATTCTGGACTCTGTAGATACAATATGTTGTGCTAGTGCAGATCCAGAAATTAGAACATTGTAGAAAAAGTTTACAGTTTAATTCAAAACTGTTTTATGTTCACTAAACTTCACTAACTCACACACTTTATGGATTTGTGTGAATTAGTCAGTCTGCGTGTTTTTTTTTATAAATAATTCCTGTATGTGATCTTAATGAAGTAACAGCATGAACATTAAATGTAAATATGAGTGTTCCTTATTGCTAAACTTTCCAAACATCTGGATAGTTTTACGTAATCTGCGTAGTGAGCTTGTGCATGTGAACAGAAATGGGCCGGTTCTGATACAGTACCTTTTTTTCCTGAGGCTGTTTAGTACTAGGGTTTTTGGTCTGAGACATAACAATGGTTTAGCACGAGACCTGATGCTGAGGTCAGAGGATGTCCTAATATGTACACCGTGAGCACCTTGACCTGAGCTGCAGTCATGCTTGCAGGCCAGTAAAAAAAAAACAAAAAACAAAGGCTAGAATAAAGGGGGTTAAAAAATGATGCAAACACAGGGGAAAAATAATATAATTTAAAGATTGATCATGTCTTTATATAAATTGATATCTGATCATTCAAATGAAGATCGAATTTCGATTTTTTTTTTATATATTCTAATCATTTCACATTATGGATTTCTTCCATACTATAAACTAGAAGACACGGCTCAACAGTAAAAAAAAAACAAAAAACATTTAATTGTCCTTAGTTTTAATGGCTATAAAATTAGTTTAGCTTTTTAAATTAAATTATGAACAGCAAACTTTTTTTCCCCCCAAGATATTTAATTTTTTTGATGTGGCACTGTACATTGTTATACAATACATTGCAATGGAAGTCAAGGGGAAGCTTGACTAGATCTGTTTTTATACTCTTGATAAATAGTGGTCATCCTCTTCTTCCATTTGTCAAGACCAAATTGGGTTTGAGCTCATTTTTTCTAGTGCTGTATGAGGCTGAAAGGAGTAATGGCATTTTCATAACCGTGTCCTCTGGTTATACTTTTCAGTTGATTTCACTTTTGCCTTTTACTGCAGTAGTGAGGTTAATATGACCACAGTCCACTGCTGGCTCCTTTCCATTTCTCATTGGTGATCCATTAATCAGAGCTTAAGCCTATTTAAGGTGCTGGAAGGCCTTTCACTTCCACAGTGGACAACAGATAAGGACATTGGCAGACTAACTTCAATTAATCAAGTTGTCAGTGGTATTGACAATTTCCAGCAATGGGCTGCCTTACACATACAGCACTGTGTACTCATTTAAAAGCTTTGATTTTGTCTGTGGTGTGCATGCGAGGCAGGGACCTGGCAGTAGGTTTAGTAAAAAAAAATTAATTAAGTCATTATTACTAAATTTTCAGTTCCAATCCAACTAATGTAACATCAGTAACTTTGATGGATAAATAACAGAGTTATATTTAGCGTTCTGTAGATGTTATAGCCACATAGTGATCTTTTCAAATAAAGTAATGCTGGTAATAACATCCCTACATCCATCCATCCATCATCTTCTGAATGATCTGTAAAATCAATCAAAATCATGTAAAATATGCTTTGCTTGCAGATATCTTATACTATAATTACATTTTTTGTATTTGCAGTGTGACACTGAACTGATACCTTTTTTTGTTAATGGTCTTCTTTCAAGGTGCCTCATCTCTGCTACTTTTGTAGTTTACTGTTATTTCTAAATGTGTAATAAATTCAGTTGTATGGTAATCAAGTTTAACTGCATGTTGACGAAAGATTGCCGCAATACAGACATTGATACCGATAACTTCAGAACCATTACTATTATTTAACCTTTCTGGGTGATGTCCTTTCTGACTGGATTGTGATGTCCGTATTGGTGTCATTGCTTAAGTGAAAGTTCAAGTTTAAGAGATCAGCCTCTTGTGCTGTTAAGGTTGGTCTCTGAGTGTGACTTGAGTGGGACAGGCAGCAGCAGGAGTAGCTCTGTGTAGTTGAGGCCTCATGTCAGTCTGGATGTGTCAGCACCTTGGCCTGCCTCTTGTGGGCCATGGCCGCCATCCCAGCTGTCACTCACATGAATGGCTTTTGGGGAAGTGGAGCATCTCCAGCAGAACAGAGCCATTCCCATCAGCCTGCAGAGAGAACTGAGTGCTATCATATCACCTAAAGGAACTGAGGCTTAAGATGAAAACGTGGAGACGGCAAGGTGGAATCTGGGTGACAGTTTGCAGCTTTGTCAGCTATACCTTTTTGTGTCTGTGATCAACGTGGGACATTGGCTTTCAATATAGTCCCCTAACCTCATCCCTTTTCCCTTCACTCATGGGAGATGGTGTGCTCTAGGAGATAATTGGTGTGGCATGAGAAAGGAATTGAGAGCTCTAAGTGGAATGGGCTCAGAGAGAGGGTGGAGATTAGCAGTAGGACTAGGCAAAATGAGCAAATGAATCACAATACAGTGGTAACCCTACTTACGAGTTTAATCCGTGCAGGAGCCGAGCTCGTTAGCTGGTTTGCTCGCTAGCTGGATGCATGTTCCCCATAAGAATACATGTACAACTGATTAATCTGTGTCAGCCGGCCAATATACAGTATACTTTAATATGCTAAATAATGTGTTTATATGGGTTTTTAAAAAAATAAACGAGACGACGACGACGCTCGTGTAGGCTGGCCGCTAAGGAGAGGGAGACAGACGGTGCTCATGTAGGCTGGCGGCTAAGGAGGACAGGAGGACGGGCGTACGTGTATGGCATGGTTACACTTATCATATGAAAAGTAAAATTTATCTGACTTTCTTGTTCACTACCGTTTGCTACCTTAGCGTCGCTTTCACTAGCACTTTCACTTTTACTGGACAGCGGTCAAAGGTATTGACTGACACCTTCTTCTACGGTAGCATCTAGGGGATGCTACGACCGCAGCGCCCCTAGCGGTTGGCATAATTGAACAAATTTACGCTACTCGTTATTTGGAATTTTACTCGTTACCTGGAACAAAAATATTTCGAGATCTCGACTCGTTACCTGGAATACTCGTTAGTAGGGATGCTCGTAAGTAGGGTTACCACTGTATATATCTTTTTCAACACTGATAAGTATTAAATGCATTTCCTGTACTTTGAGTTTTTTTAATCATTGTAGTTTGGAAGAAGCTTTAAGGCTACTAAGGAGGCTAAAGAGTGGTGTTTGGCAGTATGACCTCAGACATTCTGGTGTGAGAGAAATCAGTTGCGACCTCTGGTGATCACACAATGGAATTGCATTAGATGGAATAATGAAGTGCATGTGATATCTGTATTTTCACTTTCTCTCTTTTCCCTATGGTGGCCCACAGAGTCACATCACAACAACTTTTACAAAGCAAAAACAAAAGCTGAGAACACAACAACATTAACAGAAAATACAATGACATTAAGAAAGCGCAGCGCAACGACATTTTATTAATAAAAGAGTAGCACATTAAATGTAATGTGGAAAGGTAAAGAGCAAATATGAATCGGTATAAATGGTCTGGATGAAGAGCCTTTAAACAAACGCATATCAGACAAAAAGAACCTGAGTAAATTTAAAAAGCAGTTTTAAAGTTTTATTACGGGAAAATATCTATCCAAAGCCACCTGTGAAAAAGTAGTCGTCTCTAAATTCAAAAATAGAAAATGATGAAATGATACGTGATAAATAATTTAAATCATGCTTGTGCTATCAGTACAGTGTCGACAGCATCCCCTAGTGGCTGGGAGCATTTCTGGTGTGCTTTTTCTTAATGCCGTTGTGCTGCACTTTCTTAATGTGATTGCGTTGTGATTTTTTTGTTTGCAGCGTTTTCTTAATGTCGTTGCATTTTCTGTTAATGCTGTTGTTTCTTCAGCTTTTGTTTTTGCTTTGTAAATGTTATGATGTGACTCTGTGGGCCACTGTATTTCCCATCTGAAAATTAGATGCTAGTTTATTCTCCAAACAGTGACACTGGTTTGTGATGATGACCGTGTCTAGACTGGAGAAGCAAAAAACCTTAAGGCCTTTTTTGCTAGCAATGATTCACGTATAGCATAATTTTAAAATATTCTAATTATGCATTCTCTATATGAAGTGATATTACTACTTTATTTCCTGCCAGCACCTGAGGTTGCTTTCCTCTCATTGTCGATGTTGGCAGGCCACAAACCATGTCTGTGGGTCAAATCCTCGGCTTCAAGAGTCCTCTGATGTAGTGTTTGTAGGGCAGAGCTTTAAACCAATCTGTTCCAGCTTCTCTTGGATTTGGAGGTTTCAGTGCAGCCCAAGAGCGTACTTATCCCATGACACAACTAAGGCTTTTTAGAACTGGCTTGCTAGTATACCAAAATGCCTGTGTCTGCATGCCTGCTGTCATCCAGGCTAGCCCATCTGGAGAGTGCAGATACAGAATAGCTTCCAGGCACAGACATCCTGCATGAAGTAGTGTATGGTCAATGAGCAGGGATGAGCTGCTGTCTTCCAGGCCAGACTTCTGACATTTGAGGCCACTCTGCTGCCTGTCCATCAGAAGATATGCACCTGTGTATCACTCTTCATGAACCAGCCCAGAACCATCCTGTTCTTTTATGTTATAGCACAGGCTTTACTATTTCTCTTTCTGGAAATCTTACAAACCGGATTCCAAAAAAGTTGGGACACTAAACAAATTGTGAATAAAAACTGAATGCAATAATGTGGAGATGGCAAATGTCAATATTTTTTTTTGTAATAGAACAGAGATGACAGATAAAAAGTTTAATCTGAGTAAATGTAACATTTTAAAGGAGAAATATGTTGATTCAAAATTTCACAGTGTCAACAAATCCCAAAAAAGTTGGGACAAGTAGCAATAAGTGGCTGGAAAAAGGAAATTGAGCGTATAACAAACAGCTGGAAGACCAATTAACACTAATTAGGTCAATTGACAACATGATTGGGCACCATTAATGCAGAGAGCTATGTTCAGGTTCTAGAACAACATATGCTCCCATCTAGATGTCATCGCTTTCAGGGAAGACCCTGCATTTTTCAACAAGATAATGCCAGACCACATTCTGCAGCAATCACAACATCATGGCTGCGTAGGAGAAGGATCCGGGTACTGAAATAGCCAGCCTGCAGTCCAGATCTTTCACCTATAGAGAACAGAGCGACAAAGAAGGCCCAAGACGATTGAACAGTTAGAGGCCTGTATTAGACATGAATGGGAGAGCATTCCTATTTCTAAACTTGAGAAACTGGTCTCCTCTGTCCCCAGACGTCTGTTGAGTGTTGTAAGAAGAAGGGGGGATGCCACACAGTGGTAAAAATGGCCTTGTCCCAACTTTTTTGGGATTTGTTGACGCCATGAAATTTTGAAACAACATATTTTTCCCTTAAAATGATACATTCTCTCAGTTTAAACTTTTGATCTGTGATTTGTGTTCTATTCTGAATAAAATATTAGATGTTGGCATCTCCACATCATTGCATTCAGTTTTTATTCACAATTTGTTTAGTGTGCCAACTTTTTTGGAATCCGGTTTGTATTTTGCCAAGTGAGGCGGAGCTCTGAAGCAGCACTGAAGAGAGGAGGGTGTGTGTGTTGATATTTGAACTTATTTGAACTACATGCTTATTATTAGTGTTTTAGTACACACCCACTTGATGATCACTGGAAAAGAGAAGTGATTTTAGCTATATAAAATGTGACCCTGCCAGGGAAAACCGGGTCAAAGTCTTTTTTTCCCAAATATGAGTTATTAGCATATTTGTAAAGAGTAATGTTAAAGGAAGCCTCACACAAAGTTTCAGCCGATTATCTCTCAGACTTTCAGAAATATAGCATTCTGAGATATAGCATACTGACACTCAACTCAGTTTATTTGTGTCACAACACATTAATACACCAGAAACGCTTAAAAATAATCAAAATAAATCCAAATATAGCAGAAATGAATACTACAATGACCTCAGGGTTGCCAGGTCCAGCAAAAATATCCAGCCCAAAATCAGTCTAAAACTCGCCCTTCAGAAGCTTGAACTAGCCCAAAATATGTCTGTCACATGTTTGAAGCAAATGGCAAAACAACTATGAGTGTATGACTTGGTTTTTTGTTTATAAGGAATTTATCAGTCATTAATAATATGGTGACATTAGTGTTTATTAGTTCTTTTATAAGTTTTATATCCCAGTCAAGAACATTTAATAGTAACATAATTAGCAAAAAAAAAAAAAAAAAAAAGGAACTGACTTTTTCATTTCACATTTGCAATATGCCTTTTTCTTGTCATTAGGAACACTTTTAATCCATTATATCAAACATTTTTCTTTTTCCCAGTCCTTGCAATACCCGTATTTCCCCCGTTTACCTGGCATATTAGCTAGCGACTGTTTTCTCTTCACCTTCCGTGTGTCCGTGTCTGTCTTTCTCTGTGTGCGTGTCTTTCTCTCTCTTTCGCTCTCTCCCGCTCTCCCCTTCACGCTGTACTGCCTTATGTCGTTATGTTCTCCTCGTTCTTATTGTTGCATTCAATCTTCCAACACCCACTTTTCTTGTTGTTTTTTGGTGACTGCAGTAATTTTTAAAAGTAGCGCAAAAAACCGCTCCCCGCCACGCTTGAATTTTCACCCACGACTATATTTTCAAACAAGCCCAATTTAGCGTGAAAATTGTGAATCTGGCAACTCTGTCTGACCTGCTCACGTATGGTGGATGGATACATAAGCTGTGTACATTCTGCAGTGAAGAGAAGTAGTTCAGGAGCCGAATGACACCCAACCAGATTGTGTACCTCTGCGGTAGTAGTAGTTCTACATCCGGATTCGAGGGGTCACAGAAATCCGTTCTTCAGGTAAAATCTGCAAATTTGCTGAATGGCTTACTGCACAAAAACAACTTTTTTGGTGAATTTAAGCTTTGTTTTTGATCAAAATATGTACTACGACAAATATCTGAGACTATTATCTTTCATTTACATCAATAAAACCAATTGGCTAAGTTTTGTCGCTAATGTGACTGACAGGCTGAAGGACACCATATCTCAATAAGTTACCCAGTGACTTTGGCCTGGTTTTCCTGGCAGGGTCACAAATGTTCTTCCTGGCACATAAAGTAGAATAATTAATATTCTGTATCCTCCAAGACGTAAAGCAGTCTGTGTTGCTTCTCTGCCGTGGTGAATTAGTGCTGCTTTATCTAAGGCATTTATTTAAAGCATTTTCAGCAATAGACTTCTCTGTTTTGGTGTATATCTGTATATGCTCTGTCTCTATTCTGGTGTCTCTGCTCTGAAGGGTGTGTGATGGTGTTGTGTTTTGCAGAAACAGGGTGAGGAAGAGGCCTCTCAGTGGGGAAAGCTGTCCAAACTGAACGGAGTGGTGAAGACTGAGGGGGAGGAGGAGAGGAGAGAGATGATCACACCTGCTCTGAGAGAAGCGCTCACTAAACAAGGTACAGGCTGCCTTCATTAGCATCTTCATTTGTGCCTCTTCTGTATGTACACTACAGGTCAAACATATGGCAGCAAGAAGTGAGTTACATTTTAAAATATTAATAATAATTACAGTTATTACAATAATAGAAGCACTGTTCAGGTGTCGTTCATGATCCTTACTTTTGGTTGACTCCATAGACTGTGTATGCGTGTGTGTGTGTGTGTGTGTGTGTGTGCATATATGTATGTATATATAGATGGACTGTGTGAGTCTGCTTGCTTCCGTTCTATAGAAATAAAGCCAAAGTACTCCTGCCATCTTGTCAAATTTGGAGGCAGAGTTTGAGCAGTAGAAACCAGAGGTGAAGTCAGTTGCGACTGCATTTTCAAACTAGCCTATTGTGGGGAAAACTGCAAACCTGGCAACCCTAGCTGCAGCGGCGCCTTCAACACCCCGTTATCATTGCACCCACTATCATCATCATTCCTGTCCCACTACTGTCACCATATCAGCTCACCTGAACTTTACAACAAGATCATATGATTATGATTCATCACACACTTAGAATTAGCAGACCAGAGGAGGATGGGTCCCCCATGTGAGTCTGGTTCCTCCCAAGGTTTCTTCCTCCAGCTCTGAGGGAGTTTTTCCTTGCCACTGTCGCCGTTGGCTTGCTCACTGGGGATTAGGGATTAATGATTTTATGTCTGTTATTGCTAACCCTGTAAAGCTGCTTTGTGACATCAGTTGTAAAAAGCGCTTTATAAATAAAATTTGATTGATTGATTGATTGAACACAAGGCTGTGCTACCATGTCTTCTTATGATATAGTACAATAAAATTTTTAAACACTAATGTCTGGAGGGAAAACGTGCCAGCATTAGCATAAGGAAACAGTTAATGGAAATACAGTTTAGCAGAGAAAAAATGAGCTGTTTTGTCATTGAAAACCCAAAAGGGTAGCGCTACACAACATACTCCAGCCAGCCAGCCAGCAAGCCAGCAGGGGTGCTAGACCTGGTTGTTCACTTTTTAAAGATGATGCACTGTCCATGTTTTATACAGTCGCTGTCTAACTGTTGCTGCCACAGCTGATAATTAGAGAATCATTGTATTTGATGTGTTTACCTGATTTTCCACTTTTACTGAATGCACTCTATGCCTTCAAAGTACCAACAATTAAACATGAAATAGGTGAAAATTCATCATAGGAGGTAAAGGAAGAGTGCAAGGAATGGACAAAAATATCCAGTCGTGATGGTGTGCCCAATCTTGATCCTGGATTTCTACCAGCTTAGAGGTTTCAGATTTAACACACCTGACTCTGGTGTTTAGATGAGAGAAATCCTTCATTACCTGCTGTTAGACTGAGGTCAGAGCTAAGGTCTGCGGGATGGTAGATGTCCAAGACTAGGACTCGTCACCCCTGCTTGAGAGCAACAGTTACATAGCAGTGACAAACACAACACTTTCACAGACATTTAATCTGAATTTGGTGGAAAATCCTGTTTGCAGAATGTGTGTTTTGCTTTAGGAAAACAGGAAACACTGTCATTTTTTGCTTCCTGTGTTGCATTAACTGAATAGGTAGTAGGATATTTTCCCCATCTATACAGCCTCCAGTTGCTGGGTCGCTGATAACACATAATAATTACACAGGTGTTTATAGCCAGCTGCGTGTCTGCAATACTAATACCAGTAGTTTATTTCTTCCCACTGTACACAGTTTGTCTGATCTTGTGTGCTGTTTTACAGGCAGATATTTAATGCACTGACCACAGAAATGTGCTAGAATGAAACTCCAGCCGCATACAGTGGCACCATCTAATGGAACCAGTGCTAGCGACTGTTCACAACAGTGCTTAATGATGCAGCAAAACCCAATTACCCCTCTCCTTCTGGGGCTCCCCTGAGTGTCCACCTCTTCACCTTTCATTAGCACTGCCTGCCTCCTACGCAAGCACACACACATACTCTGGATGCACTCAGAATACACCAGCACAGAGTGTATTATCATTATACACCAAAGAGAATGTTGTTATCAAAGTCATCATTCTGTGCTGAGTACCACAGCCCTATATCTGACCTACATTAGATGTTTACTTCCAAAATCAGGGTGACCAAGGAAGGGATTCAGTTAGTTCTGTGTTTGGCAATTAATTTCAAAATTATTGCTGTTCTGACAGATTAAATGTCATTTTAGTTTGAGCTTTTAAGCCGTTATGTTTGGCTATGGTGGTCTATTTTTCACTATTCTGAGATATTTTGTAGTAAAAGCTCAAACCTGCACCTGTAATGCAGAACTACCTTCTTGCTAGACTGACTGAAACTGGTGGCTTCCTTTTATGATTAGATTCGATTAAACTTTTTTGCCAGTGTGATTTGCACAAAACATTTAACCCAATCTGTGCAGTGAAACACACACTAGGCTGTGAGAACATGTGTCCGAAACAGTGGGCAGCCCTATCCACAGAGCCCGGGGAGCAGTTGGGGGTTAGGTGCCTTGTTCAAGGTCACTTCAGTCATGACCTGCCTGGGGATCAAGATCAGATCCCTAAATCAGAGTCATGGGTAACTAAAACCCAGTTTACACATGCTTGTTTGTGACCATTATCTGGTAGTCAAATGCAGTTAGTGACATTGCCGTATATTTACAGTTGAGCTCATGTACTCCTTCCCTACTTTTTTCCCTACTTTTTTTCCCTACTTTAAATTCCCTACTTTTTTTCTTATTCAATACAATTTTTAGTCTTTTTTTTTTTTCTTCAAAAACATGGTTTCCTTTCCCTTTAACCAACAGCTGATGCTTCCTATACAAAACAAAAATACCATGGTACTGCCATCATAGTGTCCAGAACCCATTGTCTTGTAATGCCAATAATGAAAATGTGCCAATGGTAAAATTGAAATAAATGTTTTGAAGCACAAATGAGATGGTAGTTCCATTTGTACTACTTTGGTTTAAGAGAAGATGACTGTTTAGAATAATTATCTTCATACATAAGTCATTTTTTCACAGACCCCATTGTTTAAAATGTAGTGAAACAAAGTAAAAACTGGGCTTTATTGTACTAACTAGCTTGGCCTCCAGAACTGTGAGGCGGACTTTGTTGAATTAAACTGAATTGAAGGGGCAGCAGTGCCTCTGATAAGTAATGGCAGATCAGATGGCAGGTTCTTCATCATAAACAGAACAGCAGGTGGAGGTGTCGCCAAAGAAGTACGAGTTCAATCAGAAGTGTAATACACTTTGTCCTTGTTCTGCTAGCTGTTTTACTTTAGTAATCAGGATAAACTGCACTGACTAAAGTGGATTCTTCAAACTAATGCTTCTCGTGCTAGCTGCTGTGTATTATATTACATGTGAGCCTCTAGTATAACATAAATCATGCAATTACGTAGATGAGTTCAGTTTTTGTTTGTACCACAGAATCAGGGTGTCAGGCTGTGTTGCACAATGTTTATTTTACATACAGATACTTTTTACAGTGCATACATGAACAAATCTCTAAATGAGCTAATTCTCTCGGGTGTTTACTAAGTAAGCAGAGTGAGGAGATAAAAGTTGTGATGAGATTACATAATCTTTTTTCTCTTTCTTTTTTTTAGAGCATGGCTTGCATTTTCCTGTCGCTCAGTTTTGTGCTTTAATGTAGAACACAAATGATCCCTGCAGGCTTCATTAGCTAAGATGTTGAAGTTGGATATGAGAGGGAAGGGACTTGAAATCACATTGGAAATAATGATGCGGAAGTGATCATGTTATTTTGGAGCCTGATCAAAGGTACAAGTGAAGATAAACATGTTTGTTTCATATGGAAAAAAGGCTGGAGTGTTTGTCCATGAAGTGTTTTTTTGTGGGTTGTTCTTTAAGATGTATAACTTATTTTTTTTGCTTCACGTGTAGCTGTATTTTGCATGAAGCGAAATCTTTAACTGTGTAGAAGCTGGTTTAATTTTATCAGGGTTAGTTGTGCAGTATAATTCATATGGGACTTGACTGACTCATTTGTACAGGATACTGTATAGCCCAGCTCCATCTTTAGATACCTGTAGACGTACTGAACTTTATTTTTGTTTTCATCTATAGGTACCTATAGAGGTACCGTATTAAACCCAGTGCATGGCCTTTTGTCATTGGCTGACACCTCAGATGTTGTAGTCCTGCTTAAATTGACTTTATGACGTCAAACACTGCTAGTTAAAGTCATCTTGTCTCTGAAATGGTTTCTATTCTGATGCTTCCAGCCAAAAGCCTAATTGCATTACATAACCATTTTAAAACGTCAGTGTTCTTGAGTAGACACCATGCAGTCACCAAAAGCTGCACAGGATTGTTTTATTACTAGCTTATTTATTAGCCTGTATTCCCATGGAGTTGATTTTGTACAGGACTTCAGTCTCTGAACTGCCTCAGAGTTTAATGAAGTGCAAAAGGCATTTTTAAAACTGCAGAAATTGTGGATATTGTTCATTTGTTACTGGTTTAAATTTGTCACACAAGTCACAAAACCGTCAAAGTACAATTCATCCCGCTCAAATAAAATGGGACTTTAATCTGAACTGAGAGCAGTAGTTAGTTGTTCTGCAGCTAATTTGAATGTTGCCCCTTACAGCCTGCATAATTGATTAGAATGTGGAGTGCAGAATAATAATTGCATGTACAAGATCTTTTGTGCAGCTGGTTAATGAAGCTCCAGAATAACATCTCTGCTAGTGTGTATGTGAAGAGTGTAGTAGGGGTGTGAAATGGAGACAGCTGTGAAATGTGGTGCTCTGCAGTAAGTGTCTGGCAACACTGATAGCTCTCAGCCGCCCTTCAGTGCTCATCACATTGTTTGTTCAGGCCTGAGATTGAGAACCTTCTTTTCTTAGCTTTGTTTGCTTTTCTTGAGCAGGACAAATGGACTCCTTTAGAGAAGATGGAGCTCATTTGATCCCAGCAATTCTGCTCCCAGCCATCCCTGTTTTTTTAGCATTGTATTTGGTAATTGATTATGTTTATATTCATTATTAAATGCGTTGAGAATTATCATAGAGATTGATTTTCATTAATGATAGGAGTGAGAAATTAAGTGTAAACATTGGTGGGTTTTTGAGGTATAATTTCCAGTCAGAAATAGAAAATTGCAGTATATTGTAATAACTTGTATTGAATATGATGGCGTGACATCTTTAAAAATTATTTATATTATGACTCGAGTATTAAGCCATGTTATTGCTCACCCTCCAGCCCCTGTTGCATTTGCAGAAAATACTTCTGTCCTATAATATATATATATATATATACACACACAAGTGGTAGCCCTACTTACGAGCATCCCTACTAACGAGTATTCCAGGTAACGAGTCGGAATATTTTTGTTCCAGGTAACGAGTAAAATTCCAAGTAACGAGTAGCCTAAATTAGTTCAAGTATGCCAACCGCTAGGGGCGCGGTGGTCGTAGCATCTCCTAGATGCTAGCGTAGAAGAAGAGGTCAGTCAATTCCTTTGACCGCTGTCCAGTAAAAGTGAAAGTGCTAGTGAAAGCAACGCAAAGACAGCAAAAGGTAGTGAACAAGAAAGTTAGATACATTTTACTTTTAGTTTTCATATGATAAGAGTAACCATGCCATACACGTACGCCCATCCTACTCTCCTCCTTAGCTGCCAGCCTACACGAGCGGCGTTGTCGTCTCGTTTATTAAAAAAAAAAACCCATATAAACATATTATTTAGCATATTAAAGTATACTGTATATTGGTCGGCTGACACAGATTAATCAGTTTTACATGTATTCTTATGGGGAAAATGCATCCAGCTAGCGAACAAACCAGCTAACGAGCTCGGCTCCTGCACGGATTAAACTCGCAAGTAGGGTTACCACTGTGTGTGTGTGTGTGTATGTATGTATATATATATATATATATATATATATGATTATACAGGTGGCTGTTAAACCTGCTGGGCATTGCTGCCTGTCGCACCTCCTCCGGTGCCAATTGGGTCAGCTGCAGGGTCATCAGCCAGAAA
>BRDA01010481.1:7705-31544 GCA_036984385.1 Crenuchus spilurus
TATGTTTCATTTTTGAATGTTTCAGTGTATAAAGAGGAAATGTGTAATCTGTTATCATTATCTTAGGTGTTTAGATTAAATAGATCACAAACACATCTAACTGGAGCCATAAGACACACATACAGGCTCAGTTTCATTTTAATTGTAAGTATTGATATTTATTAGTACTCTTATTGGTACTTGGTATCGGCAAGTACTTAAATGTAAGTACTTGTACTCGTACTCGGTTTTAAAAAATGTGGTATCGGTGCATCCCTAGTAAATGGGAAGCAAAGTGGCAAGCACAGCACTAATCCAGCCAGTCAGTAACGGGGCATTTGTGCTCATGCCCAGCATGGGGGCAAGGCAGTGTCAGGGGTGAAGACCTGTGTATTGTGTAAACATTGAGCTTGGATGGTCGAGAGACCTCAGCACACTGAATGAAAGGCATGAAAAAGAATGAGGATGTTGCTCTATTCTGGCTCAGTGTGGCTAGAACATTGACTTATTTTTGCTAACACACAAGCTAGCTAACGCTGACTTTGCTAAACTTAATTACTGGCTATGATGATGTTCTTTCTATATTTCTTGTGACCCGTGAGCCCACTGTTGTTACTTTGACAAAGCGAGTGCATTGATTTTGGGGCGGAGCTTCTTGAAGGAGCAGTAAAGGGAGGGGTTGCGTTTGTTTTGCAGATGAGTTCAAATATCAAGTCGCTCTCCAGAATTGTATACAGAGCCTTTAAGCCAAAAATGACACCATTTTTTCAAGTACTGAATAGTGCAACTACTGATTCTGTTGATGACTGATGCGATTGTAATTAGGTGTCATTCTAACACTGAGTGCAAACTCAAAGAGAGTTAACCCTTCTCCTCAGGGGAGGGAAGACTGCTAGCACAACATTGGTGGCCTCAAGCAAGGCTTGTTCTATCAAACAGAATTAAGCTTGTCTTGTCCTGATCTGCCTTTTTTTCTACCCCTGAGTGTCAAAGTCTTTTATTTGGCCTTGCATGCTACTATACAGAACTGTCATGAGCTTTTGCCCAAAGGTCTGAAAGACTAATGTGATTATTTTTCCTTCCTTCACCTCTGTTATGCCAAAAATGTCCTCTACTGAATTGAAAGTAGTAAGTGGTTACGTGAGAGGTGGTTCAGTCTACTGACTTGATTTTTTGCTTATTATTTTACCAAAAGCAACAAAATAGCAAATACCCAAAATGTTGCGTAGTTTATATATTGTGAGGCATGAGCAGGTCCTCCCTATTTGTTTTGCTTTAGACTACTTTCATTAGTGAGACACAAGTATACGTCATTACTCTACAAAAAGTATTTCTGTTTTTTAATGTACTTATTATTGACACTTGCAAATGAGATTACTTAGTTTAATAGATAATTGGGAGACAGAATAAATCATGTTATTTAACCTAAAATAAATGTACACACATACTGTTTAGGTGTGTAAGCGAAGCAGCTCTGGCTCTCGGTCTCTTCTGGCAGCTTTTATCCCAGTGGTGCTATTTGTTTTAATAAGGCCATTTAAAACCCAAAGTGCCTCTGATTTTTCCACTAAACTGTCAGAGTTTGATTTATTTATTTTCATTACTTCAGGTTGTTCAGTGCTTGACAATACATCAGCCTGGCTGTATACGTCGACCGTGAGGTCTGGAGTGTCTTGGGCGACCTCAGCAGTGATGGAAATATTACAACCCTGCTGTTCCGGCTTTTACGGCCAGCCGCTTTCGTTAAAGACATTTTACAGCAATCTTTCACTGCCTGCGATGTGAAATTAAGCAATGATTTTCCTCAAACCAGAAACCAAGCACATCATTCCATGAATGTGCCACTGTGTGTGTACAGATGGCAAACAATCCAGTGGTAGTTGATCATATTGAGGGGCTTTAAGGGCCAAAAAAAATGGTCTCTTCAGACCAAATTTAAAAGTAAAACTGTCATTACACGTTATAAATTAACCTTCTTCTAGTTGTAATTGTGCATTTGGTATGCACATAATACTGATCTGAAAAAACGGACCGAGATAAGGTCTGTGTCACAGAAATCTGTCTCAACACTGATCTGAACAGAAGCTGAAATCAGTATGTAATTGGTGAATAGATCTCAACGATTTCATTGCAAAAGCAACAGACACCCCGGAGGAGCCTCCCTGAGAGTGAGGGTTTCTAACCTTTCAGTAAACGGTGGTGCATGCTTTGGCTGGCAGAATGTAAACTGTTTCCCATATTT
Source organism: Crenuchus spilurus (assembly GCA_036984385.1). Classification (NCBI taxonomy): domain Eukaryota; kingdom Metazoa; phylum Chordata; class Actinopteri; order Characiformes; family Crenuchidae; genus Crenuchus; species Crenuchus spilurus. The sequence continues at coordinate 9,927 of BRDA01010481.1, forward strand.
GTCTGAATTTGATTGATGTCCAGTACAGGCTGCATGCTGTAACTTGCAGACCCGTTTTACTTGCTGGTGTCAAACTGTTACGAAGTCATTCACTCTTCAAGTCAAGTTTGCTCACACTTACTATGCCAGTCTTCTTATTTTAAAGCCGGAGTTCAGCAAAACAAAAATCTCATCAATGCTTCAAGATGGCTGATCATACATGGTGAGAAACCACATAAGCAAGTCTGTTTAAGATTACTTAACTAAATGCAGGCAGAGGAGTCTGTGATAATTTAGGCATGCATCACTTCTTAGCAGGATTACTTCTAATACAAATCTAAAGCAGCAAACACTGGGCACCAAACATGTCTTGGCTGACTATTTTTGTGGTAAGGGAATTTTTGTCTAGATTGCAGGTTATCAAATATAAAACTCCATTGTACCAGTACCAGTACCAACTATATACCAGTTGTTACAGGTTGTTTGAACTTGGTGGTATATGATGGGTAGCCAGTGGCATTGGCTGAGGTGGACTGTCTGCAAGCACTAGATTTCTCCGTTTAAAACCCAAAGAAAACTCCCCCTGCCTGGACCATATCAGAGTTGACGTTCCTTTACTTCAGTGTTCAGAGACCTGATATTCTGCCGATAAATGCATAGTTAAGAGAGGAACCTTGATGGACACTCTAAACTATTTCATGTTTTCATAACACAAGTACAAGAGCATCTGCTGTTCTTTTCTTTCTGAAAGCACCTTCTTTTTCCCACAATTTTAGGCCATGTGCTCTTGTTTCTTGCCTTGGGTTCGTTTCTTGTTCTTATGGACTTTTTCCTTGCTACTCTCGCCTCTGGTTTGCTCATAGGGGCTTGTACCCTGGATTTTTCTTGCTCAAATTCTGCTTAAAGCTTAATTCTGTAAAGCTGCTTTGCGACACCACCAGTTGTAGAATTGAAATGGAATTTAAATGAAGTTTTCTGCAGTGTGCTGAACCACTGAAGCAGGGCTTTATGTTCACAACTTGTCATTTGCAAACCGTGCTAATATAATCTGACAATATGATGTTTGTACTCATGACATGTTATCAGAAACTCATTCCTTGTTAGTCCACATTGCTGGTGTTGAGAATGATCCACCACCAAACAGTATCTGGTCAGTAGTGGTCGCTTGGTCAGAAACTACAGCCTGTAACTGTACACAGATGGTGGACCTAAGCAAAGTTATGAATCTCAATAAGCTGTTAGTGAGTGGAAGTATGAAGTAGACGTGCCTTTTGGTGGGGACGGTCTAAATGATTACATATGTAGACACCATGTGCCACTTACTGTGATTTTAAGGCTAAACCAAGTATAATTATTTTGTATTAGCTATTTCATAGTTGAATATAATTGGTTCAGATTGATGAAGTCTAATTCAGTCTCATGTAGTAAATATATTCTGCCACTGCATTGTAAAAAAAAAAAAAAAAAAGTTGAGAAAACTCAAAATTTCAAGTCAACTTACTACACTCAATTTTTCGAGTTTTGATCCCAACTCAAAATTTTAAGTTTTAAAGAAATTCACCAACTCATTATTTTTTGTTCAGATAACTTTTTTTTCCACAGGTATATAAACTTCAAATTTTAAGTTTTACATATGAAGAGTTTCTAATAAAAAAAAAAATTGAGCCAAATTACTATATCTTGTTCAGTTAAGGTATCTTTCCCATTGATATAAACTTAAAATTTTAAGTTTTACGCACCAAGAGTTTAAAATTTAAAAAAGTTTAGCTAACTTCTATTTCTTGTTCAGTTACTGCAACTTTCACATTTTCAAATATTCTTCTAACTTGTCTTGTTCAGATACAAAATAATGTACATGTAAAAGATTAAGTTTTACTTAGAAACTCTTTGAATGTAAAACTTAAAATTTGAAGTTTATATACCTGTGGGAAAAAAGTTATCTGAACAAAAAATAATGAGTTGGTGAATTTCTATAAAACTTAAAATTTTGAGTTGGGATCAAAACTCGAAAAACTGAGTGTAGTAAGTTGACTTGAAATTTTGAGTTTTCTCAACTTTTTTTTTTTTTACAGTGTGGCTTCAGGAGGTATCCCACACAGCAGTATTTCTAAATTATCACAGATAGCTTAAGCCCAAATTTAAGGATTGCCCATTAGGAATGAATGTCCTGCTGTTCCTTCAACAGTGGACAGATTTGATTTTGCATTTGACCTGACTTAACTGAGATATCTTGCTTTCTGATATATCCTCAAGAACTTAGTTGTTTTCTGCAATACATTCATTTAGTTATCAGCTGTCACATACTAGTGCATCTCCAAAAATTACCATATTGAATATAATAGAATAATGAATATATATTTATTTTCTCCATCCATCCATCATCTTTGCTTATGTGGGTTGTGAAGGTAGCAACCCAAGCAAAGTCAACCAGACGTCCGTCTCCCCAGCCATCTCTTCTAGCTCGTATGGCAGGATTCCAAGGCATTCCCAGGAAGGCTGAGATCTCTCCAGCATGTCGTGAGTCTTCTCTGGGCTCTTCTCCCTGTTGGACATGCCCAGAACACATCTCCAGGGAGGTGTCCCTGAGGCATGCTAACAAGATGCCCGAACCACCTCAACTGGCTCCTCTCGATATGGAAGAGCAGCGGCTCAACTGTCTGAACTTCTCCTGCTATCTCTAAAGGAGAGCCCGGACACCCTTTTTTGGCTGAGTACCGTGGTCACAGATTTGGAGGTGCCGATTTTCATCCCGGTTATTGACACTCAACAGCAAACTGGTCCAGTGAGAGCTGGAGGTCCTGGTTTGATGAAGCCAGATACAGAATCCTGAGGCCACCGAACCGGACACCTGCCACTTGGCTACACCAGAAAAAAACATTCCATAAAAATTATGAACAGAATCGGTGAAAAAGGGCAGCCATGGTGGAGTCCAACCTCAACTGCAAACCAGTCTGACTTGTGGCTGATAACATGGACCAAGCTCCTGCTTTGTTTATATAGGAACTGGATAGCTCTTAGCTACGAGCCCAGTACCCCATACTCCCAAAGCACTCCCCACAGGATTCCCCAAGGGACACGGTCTAATGCCTTCTCCAGGTCAACAAAGCACATGTTTTCTCTTCATAATTCTTTTCTGTTTAGAATTTAATTTAAAAAAGATAAACTCTCATGTATTTCATTTTTATTACATGTAGAGTGACGTATTTTAAGCTTTTTTTAAAATATTGAAACTGTAATTTACTCAAACTCCACATGAAATATTCTAATAATATGAGATTCTGGATTTCTGATTTTCATCAAACTCGTCACCAGTAAAACAAAAACGGTAGGAAATGTCATTTGACATGTAATCAGTGTGAAATATGACTGCTTACCTTTTTGAATTCAATTGAGCTCATGAACTTTTTCAGAAATATTCTAAGTTTTGAGACCAATCTGAATTGAACTTAATTGAACCCCGACTAGAGACTGATGATCTGAATTAAGGAACCTTGTCCATTCACATATAATGATAAATTAATGGAAAGGCCTAGGACCAGTTCAAAGGTTTTCCAGCTGCACTGAATTTTGATGAAATATTTAGCAATAATGTTCAGGGAAACGTGTGTTTACCATTTAAAAACATTGAACATCTAGGAGTTTATATGCAGCTTTTCATTCAACTAAAGCATCCCAGTGAATAAAACAAAAAACAAACATTTTAAATGTTCTTTTATTGATACTTCTTAACATGATGCATATGTACAGTAATAAGTTATATATACACTCATATTCTGTAAGGGTTGTATTTGTCGCTATTGGCTAAACTTTTACTCTCGTCATAAAATATGTTAATGAGGTAAGTTGTCCAGGTCTGAACAGATGTGTGTCACTGATTGTAACCAGATGTATTGACAGCTTCCTATGTTCTTCCTCCCAGAGCTTTGCTTAATCCTGCTTTTCAGGTATTATCAAAAGAAACAAATGAATATGCTCTAAAAATCTAAACATTGTACAAGCAAATAGAAGCCTTTTGCAGAACCGGAGTCCTGCTCCTGCAGGTTCACTATTATCTATCACCATCTACCACTTCAAATCATGATCTTAAGGAAGGTGCTGCACAACTGTATCGCTTTAAACAATCAACAATGCACACTAAAATTAAATTTGGCTAAACAAACTTTCAAACATTCTGCTTAAAGTCAGGAGCACTTGTTGCTTCAAGCTTATTAAGACATTTCCCAAAGTCCAGACCTTGGGTCACTGCATGTGTAGCAGGTCCCCTCCCTCTTTGCTCTTTTATGCTTCATTTCTACCTTCTGCTCGTAGTTAACTATATATCCAGCTGCCCCCTAGTCGCTTTATGACTTTTCCATTTGGTCTTGTTGGTTAATGAGGTGCTGGAAATCACAGGCACTTTACACTAAGAGTTGTAAACCACCAATTCCAGCCAATTAGAAGGAGTGCCAGCAGCTAGCCACGGGAGATCATGCTGAGTTACAAGGGACTCCATTTTGCACGGGATCATTCTGCTCTGTCTGAGAGATACAGGCACAGTCAGGCGATTACTCTGTGCTGGAAGAGTGCGACAATTCAATACTCCAAGTCTTTGGTTGAGAAATTGCTGCCTTAGACTGGCCACTTCTTATGTCTCACAATACAACCTGCACCTAAATGTGGGTTTTTTCAATGCAGGGAAACTTCAGATTAGCCTCACATCAACACAAAGAATGCAGGGATGTCATTTATACTTATAACACTTGTTCAAATTTACAGAGAAGAAACCAAGAAGTGTCCAGTTCTACACTAACAATATCATGATTCATTGGTTCCCAGAAACATAATTAACAGCAGAAAATGTAGAACCACTTGAGTACTTTCTAGACATCGCGATCAGTAGGAATTAGAAGGGAAGTTTTGAAGGAAGCAATGAAAATAAGACAAGTAACCCTTTTTGGACTTCATGTTCCATTGTGGACTTGGACCGACTACAAAGTCTCAATAAGTATACAAGCTGGTGAAGCTCTCTGTCCTATCAGCACAAAACCCAACAGCGCAAGGCCAAATCAGCTGTCTCTGTCAGGGCTTTCCTCTCTGGAGGGCTGGATATTCTTCATGTGTTTCGGAGCAAGGAAAGAGTCTGGTTCTTACACGCTAGCACAGCGGGAAGAAAGGGTCGGATGTTGCCGGGGAGGGGGCGCTCCACTCTCGGGACCCCCAAGGATGTCAAAGCAGAGGGCTTCTACCACATCCAGCCTCTCAATCTGGACCAGGCGGGTGAGCAGGTCAGGGATGCTGTAACCGGCTGTGCTGACCCGGTCGAAGAGCTGCATCCCGTCAGACATGCCCCCAATCTCGTCTCTCCTTAGGCCGAAGCTTTCAGCAAGGTGCCTCCATGTCTTGACCACGGCCCGGTCCGTGCTGTAGGTGGAGCTGAGCATGCGGCTTGTGCGCTCAAGACAGTCAAATGGGAGTTCAATGGGGCTCAGACCTGAGGGAACACGGACACAGTGTTACTATGTTATAGGTCTGCATCATGTTTTCTACTCTACTAAATCAATGGACTCAACTGGTAATGGTCTGCTGTACAAAAATGTTATGTAATGAGTAACACTGATACATAGTGATTTGTACAAGAGGGATTGCTTTGCAGCTTCAGCTTCTGATGACACTTACTGAGTGCATTCATTCAGGTATTTAGTCTACATGCAGCCAGTGTGATGCTACAGTGATATGACTTCCCTGTGAGTCCTGTTCTTCTCTTTCGCTCAGTCTTCAGTGGGACAGTGGAAATCTTCTAAGCGTGCAAGGCTTATACAAGCTTGAATTAAAATGATTTCTCATCAACACGATGGCAGGTACTAATGCTCCAAAGATTTGAATATTAAAAAAATTCATTTGTGTTCAGAATTTAATTCATATGTATTTAATTTAATTCAAAGTAAACTGTTGTATATTTTATATTAATTACACAACGTGACATTTTGACACTTTTTGTTTTAATGTTGTTACTCAAAATGAAATATTTAAATAATTTGATATTCTGGAATCCTGATTTTGGTGAGCTATGAGCCAAACTGGTCAACGGTAAAACCAAAAAAGTCACTTTACATGTATTGACCCAACATGGCAGTAACTTTTGCAATATTGTAATATGTTGATGTTTTACTGTATTTATTCATAACGTTTTCTGACTTTAGTTATAGCCATGCTTATTGCTTCCCAGTCACATCACAACTTGGGAAGATTTGACAGCAAAAGTTTGCACAATAAAATAATAAATATGTAAATATTATGTACATCACTTTTTTCACATTTTGGACATATTTTATCTATTGGCATGAGAAATTGCTACTTCCATATTTTAGACAGGGATATGTGCCTTTTACTAGGTTTTAGTAAATGCTAAGTGTAGAATAAGTAACTAGCATTACAGTCGGCAGAGTTAGCAAGCAAGCTATTTTAATATTAAGTCCTGAGTGAGGAAATCGTCTCAAAATGATTAAATTCTGGCAAAGAGCACAGGTCTACAGGAACTCTAAGAATTTCTTAAGAGTGGTTGGTGAGCAGGGCTGGGAAAGTCCAGAAAGTTGCAATCTACTCTAAATTGTGTCTAGCATCTGTAGCAATCTTCAGACAGTGTTCAGACAGACTTATTGCTGACTACTGGATTAGGTTTGAGCCCCAAAATCCCAATATTTGTTCCTAATGTAAAAGGAAATACAGATATTCAAAGCTGATTATGCAGAACCATTGATTGATATTCTAGGACAGATCCAGAACCCACAAACACAAGACCATGTTGCACGTTTTGCAGGCATAAAGTAAACCAAGCTATTTCCCAGACCTAGAGCTGAGTTTATATAAACTTTTCTAAGAGACTTTCAGGATTTAAAGTTTGGTATTATTTTGTGTATTTGCAGGACAAGCTTTGATGATCTCCAGTGATTTCTCTCAAACCACACAGTCTAGTTTAATTAGCACAGGAAAGTCCAGGTCAAGGTAGGTTTATTGAGCTTCATCCACATTTTAGCTACACATTCCCCTACAGCAACTTATTGCATTTGGGTCCCAATAAATCCGAGGTGGTCCAAACTACAATCAGGACAACATTAAAAATTTGTTTGACTTTTGCTGGAACTTATTATCCTAAACTCTGAAAGGTCATTGTTAATTCTGAACAGTGCCACTCCAGGTGGAATTCATTTTCCTGTCAAAACTTCAAGAAAACACACATACAAGTATATTTCCATGGAAAAGCCTAGTTCCAAATGTCCTGCTTTTGTTTGCTCAGTCTTAATGTATTCAAGATACAAGATGCGTGACAGATGTCCTGAAAGCATGGAACGAACAACGAAATTGTTCACTCTCTCCAGATGCACGGCGCATAACTCGCTCAGTGACCCGACAAACCACACTTTTATTGAATACTTAAAAAAGAAGAAAAACCTTAAATAGCGGATTGTGAAAAATTCAGCAGAGCAGAGAAGCACGAGTCAGTTTTAGCTCATAAAACTCTTAATTTGTACAGGTTAGTCGATCACATTTTACATTGAAAAACCTCTGCTATGACGGCTTCGTAGAAACCAAATATTGTCCGGTCTCTAAGCTGTTTTTTAAATGTGTGGTTAAGTAAACAGCATCTCATTAGTAGGTACTGTCACCATGATGGCTTTAACAATGTCTGCATTGTCTGCAGTTTCAAGTGTGATGTGCTCACGTGTGCAAAAACTATAAAGAAACAACTCACCCTCTGCAACACTGCAAGCTTTTGTGTACAAATCCAGGATTTTTTTCCTCCGACTGTGAATCTGCAGCAACATGGAAAAGACAAGGAGCCACGATGAGTCAGGAAATCTGAACCGTCACATATTAGGCGATGGGAACAGAGCAGTGGTTGCACAGTTGGCTGAATGAAGTGGTCTTTTGATCTTGCTCCTGTGTTGTGTTAATATTAATTCACTTACAGTTCAAGCAGAGTTGATTTTGGTTTATACAACAAACACCTGCTCGTGTAACCCCTGTAGAGAAGTACTGCCAAAAACATATGACTCTCTGGAGCAGATGAATATGAACCTAATGCCATGCATATATATGGGGCATATAAAGCCCCCCAGCATTGAGCGTTAGAGCAGTGCAACTGTGTTCTCTAGAATGATGGAGCTCCATCCAGTGCTTTTGGGATGAGCTGGTGTGCCGATCATCCAACATTTTGACCTCACGAACATTCTTGTTGATGAATGCAATCAAATCCTCACAACAATGCATTTGATTTTGTAAGAAACGATGAATGTGCAGGTGTCCCAATACTTTTATGCATATAGTGTATGTTCTGTAATACATCAACTAACCAAACTAAGGTGGAACTGATGTTGCTGTTAGTATGTTGTGGTGCCTCACCCCCATGGCTTTGCTGCTGCAGTTGTTGTTGTTATTGTTGATGGTGCCGATGGAGGAAGCCTTGTCTCTGGTGAGATGCACTAGTGAGAGTAGACAGAGGTCAGTGGCGCCCTGCTTCTCCTGCGCTGCCTCTTCATCACTGTCAATGCTGCGGCTCAGAAGTTGTTCATTCTCTGACGATGCATCATTTTCACTGGACAACAGCAGGGCAGATATAGACTGTAAGGTCACTTGGTACTTCACATCACACCAAAGGCTAAACTTCGCATTGCATATGGACATTATGCAGACACAAGCAAAAATTCTCAAGTGAAGTCAAGTGAAGTTTGCAGCTACAGCACCAAACATTGATTTTACCTTCTTTAAATACTTTAAATTCGTAACAGTTCACTGTATTTTTCTTTTCTTTTTTGTTTAAGTGTGCACGCCCAAATACTAGTGTAAAATGCAAAATGTTTACGTTTTCTAATAAAAAAAAAAAACATGCTTACAATTTACTGCTAAACGCAAATCTGTGAGCTTTTGTCACAGAAATCAGTTTTCATGCTGCACGGCACTGAAGGGACATTTTGTTTGGTTTGTATTGCAACTCAAACTTGAGTCACAAGCCTTCATCAGGCGTTAAACTGCGTGCTCAGTTCTATTTGTTTGGGAATTCAGACAATAACAGTACCGCAGTAAAGAACTGCAACCAAACATCAACACCTCATTGTTATTTCATTGTTCATCACAACAGCTCAAAATAGGCAGACATAGGAAAGACTTTCATAAGACTCCTAGCTTTAGTATGTATTTTAGAAAATAAAGTAACGAATCGTAATGAACTGATGCAGCAGGCGCAGGTATGTCCAGGCTGTTTAAGAAGTTAAAACTATGAAGTATGGCTGAAACACTGCTAAAATTTCAATCACTGGATTATCACTGTTATATTTATCGCCAGTTTACCCTCAAAGGTAACAGCTAGCCTTCAGGGTGGCAGCTAGTCTCATGTTTCTGGATTGTAGCCTTAAAACGAAGAGTCACAACCCTCGCCTTCCTCCTGGGCCAAAAGCACCTTGTTGACAAAGGCAGCTCAGAGATGCTAACAGAACGCCATTGTTTCACAGACACCTAATACTTTGGTCAGGTTGGCAACCCCTAGTCTGCATTAGCACATCCTCTGGCATGTGGTGCTAGGCCGCACTATGTGCCCTAACACTGTAGGAGGCAAAGGGGGTGGGGGGTAGGAACCTTAATCTTTTAAGCACATTTCTTAAGGCAGCATCACATTTGCTTTGGATTTATGGAATATTAGACAGCAGGGCATAAAGTGCATTTATACAACAAATTTTAAAGTAAGTCTAACTATAAAATACTCACTAGTTTGGGGGGGTTGGGTACTGCTTGTGCATAGGCCCAGAATTTGGTGCTACACTCCTGATCCTGACCATTTAAGAACAGATTTAAAGGATGCTAACAATATAACAGATGGGGTGGACTACAGTCTTAATTGTAGAACTACAAAGTGCACCTATATGGTCAGTGGCATTGATAAAAGGGGTAATGAGTGTAGATAGAAGGTATTTGTACCAAATTAAATGGAGGGTGACTGTAGACAGAATCGTCTGTAAAAATGGGTGGTTTTGTACCAGACGTGGAAAAACAGGGTTTGGAGCAAAATGCTGTCATCTTATTTTCAATCACTGCTCTTTTCACCTGGTGGTTTTGGCAGACGTGGCTCATAATTACTGCAGTCAATTATGTTTGTGCAAAATTAACATCTCTGGAGCCTGCAGCCCCGGGGCACTTTAGTGTGGAGCTGCCTCACCCCCTTCACATTAGCCACATAATGTTTCCAGTCAAAGTAGAAAGTGGGAGGGAACTTATGATGAAGTGAACTTGTTTTTTCCATTCTGCACAAACGAACAGACACTTTCACACTCATGCCCACTCAGTGTTTCTCCCACACTGCCTATCCCACTGAAAGAGCTAGCAGCTAAACCTCACCGCTGCAACTTGTCCTGTGGTGACTTAATTACCGGTAGAATATCAAGCAGAATATCTCAAGGAAAAAAAAACACTTAAAGTAGCTCTGATCTGATTTTCTCACCTAATCTTATGTTGTCACAAAAGCTACTTCACAGAAAATGAGCTTATCAAGAAAAGAAAGAATCCTAGTCCAAGTCATTAGCAAGCCAAAGGGGACAGTTAGGGTGACCAGATCTGAGATTATGTAAACGAGGACACCTCAGCGCGGGGGATGGGGGGTGAGGTGGCATATAATGCAGGGCTGGTGCTTCGCATATGTGGATCACGCGCACACGATTTTACAGGGGCACCACACATCTTAGAGGGGCACCACACTAATATTATTAGTAAACTTATTAGTGGGGGCGGCACGGTGGCTGGGGGCGGCACGGTGGCTTAGTGGTTAGCACGTTCGCCTCTCAGCGCTGAGGTCTTGGGTTCAAGGCCACATCTGAGCGGAGTTTCCATGTTTTCCCCGTGTCTGCGTGGGTTTCCTCCGGGGACTCCGGTTTCCTCCCACAGTCCAAAAAAACATGGAGGTCAGGTGGATTGGGTACTCTAAAAAAAAAATTGTCCGTAAGTGTGTGTGTGTGTGTGTGTGTGTGCATCTGCATCTGCGCATATGTGTACACCCAGTGATGGATTGGCGCCCTGTCCTGGGCTTGGTTGAATAGTGTAATGCCCTGCCCTGCGCCCAGTGAAGGGGTAGGGGACTAACCGCGACCCTGATAAGGATTAAGCGGGTGGGATAATGAATGAACTTATTAGTAATAAGTACTGATAAATTATGATTTATATTTTATTAATAGTTACTAGTTACTATTAATAATGTATTAACTATTAAATGTTATTATGAATAATAATATAATAAAATGAATATTAATCATTAATAAAATATTAATACATTATTACATTATTCAATATTAATAAAGTGTTAAAAGCATGTAGCATAAAATTATCACCCAATTATGTGTTTCACCTTTTCAGTCAACTTCACTAAAGTAAAAATGAGCAGAAGCTTGTGGGCGGGAAACAGGTTTGGATTCCCTCTGGGTCCTAGTGCTCGCCCATCTCCATTAAATATAGCGTAACATCTCACTCAAACGAACTGAATGAAATAGGGTGAGGGCGAGACTAGTTTGCAAATGAAACGCTTCTCGAAATGTGACGTAAGCTCCAGTGAAATAAAATCCTGGACGTTTGTGAAATTCCACCTGGACATTTTTTTAAGTCTCAAAAAGAGGACATGTCTGGGTGAAAGAGGACGTCTGGTCACCCTAGGACAGTGGCAAGGGGAAGAAAGCTTGAGAGGAACCAAGGCTCAGAAGGGGGAAAAGAAAATAGCCATGTTTACATGCAACCTGATAATCCATTGATAATTTGACTGATAACTCAGTGGGAATAGAATACGTCCATGTACACACCTCAGGCAAAATAAACTAGTCTGATTCAGGCCATGCTGATTACAATTTGTATTTGATTGAATAAGGTTAAATAGTCTGTTACGTAAACAGCTGTATCTGTTTCTGATGACATTCAAAAATCGGGAAGTTTTTGTATGAATTTGTTGCTTGCACGAGTGATGAGCATGAGATTCAGTTTGCAGTACATACATGTACATGTAGTGATTACAGTGTGTTTGGGAACACACATATCAGCGACTAGCCAATGTATTGCAGAAGCAAAATTTCTTGCCATTGACATCTTCTCTCTCTGCTGTTTCCTTCCTGGCAGAGTGAAATTGTGATGGATGTGGAGAAGGCTTGATGTAAACGTATGAATTCTGACCTGGATGTTCAGACTGATTCGCAGTCAGATATCAGTACCACATGTGAAACTCTCAAAATTGGAACTGAATATTGGAGCCGATTTCACAGAAACATATGTGACACATCTGTGTCATATATGAAGGAAAAGATGAGATTTGGGCCACTTTCACCTGCTGTGTGAACATTAGTTCAGGTTCCTGTAGACTGCATTTACTTTCTCTTTTTAATGTGGTATTTATAATGTGATTGTATCAAGAGATGCAACAACTGCAACTCAGGTATTTTCACTAGAGAAGAGAAATTTTGTAGAAGGCAAAGTGATTGTAAGTGGATTCAGAAGTCCTTCATTAGAGACATCAGGTGTGAAAGAGCTGGAACTCAGAGTTCATAAATCCTGCTCCTGAAGAATTTAACCCTAATCTATCACATCTGACCCACCTGGTCCTGGACTGATCTCTGTTTCTGGAGTATGTCTGCCATGCACATTTTAGTGTTTTCTTGCATAGACACAATCTTGGTAATTAACTATTTAGCTGAAAAAAGTCTAAATCTCAGTTCACACTCACAACTCATTATCAGGATGCTTTCTGCTAATCACACATAGCCGTCTCAGTGCTGTTTTAACAGGATGCTTGCATTCTCACATGCCAGGATGTGACCAAACGTCATGGGAGTGATCTTTTTTCTCTTACAAAAATGGTGAATTCAACGAAAAATGTATCAGAGTATTCACACATTAAAATACCATAGGTCCTGAGTGGCTCAGCTGACACTATGACCAGAGGAGTGTGAGTTTGAATCCCGGTCATGCTGTTCGCCATCAACAGCCGGGGCGAGAAAGCAAAAATTGGCTGTGCTCTCTCTGAGTGCGTAGATGACGCTCTCTCTCCATCACTTTCACCACACAATGTCCACTGGCTCAGGATTCTCCTGATTGGTTCACCAGAACTGGGGATGCTGCACTCTCCTCCGAGTGCATTGGCTCCCCAGTGACAGTGTATCAGTGGTAGTTGCAAAAGAGGTGGTGGACGCATCACACACATCAAAGGAGGCTTGTGCACATCTTTACCTTCCTAGAGTCAGGAACATTGCAAAGTGACAGAGCAATCTCCTAGCTAATGGGATGGGTTAATTGGCTACTACTTCATTGGGAGGGAGGGGGGAGAATTGGCAAAATACTAGAAATAAAATAAAAAAAGATAAAAATTGTGTTTATAAGTTTATTTTAAAAGTTAACTCATTTTATATTCATTACAAATGAAGTGACATATTTTAAGGCTTTTTTGTTTAATATTGATACAGTAACTGTAAATTAAATATTCTAATAATAATGTGAGATGAAATTATGAATAATAATGAACGTTTTCATGATATTCTTTACTTTTAGCAAAAAAAGTTTATTTTCTCAGTGTTTAACAAACGCATAATTAAAACATTGTGTTTAGTGTCCGTTTGTCTTGGCTTACCTTTTCACTGCTTTTGTAGGAGGTGGCATGAGCTTGTCAAACTCATCTTTCTCAGCAAATATCACAACATTCTCTAAAAACAGTCAAAGTGAGATGAATTAATTAGTAAACTGTCCACTTGAGTTCTTTGGATAAATAATCAAAAATCAGCACATGTAAATACACTTGTCAAGAAAATGACAAAAGTGTCCTTCTAGATCTTATTACAATGCAACACGGTTTGGTTCTGAAAATGATATTTCAAAATAGTGAGTACAGTGAATTTTTTGTTCTGTGTAAATTAATAATTGGCTGATAGTGTTAAGATAATCCTACTAAGAAGCAGAAAGACTGCACTCCACCTACAGCAGTGGAAGCGAGACTATTAATCATCAGCTTCGTGGAAGCCTGTGCTGGCACAGCCATTCACAATGATGCCATTCATTTTAGGAATCAGAGCTCCTAGCTATATTGCCATGTGTCAACGAGTCTGCCAAATGAAAAGCAGGCAGCTGTGTACCAATATCTGTGAGAACAAAATCATTGAAAGCATTTAGTCCACATGAATGACTTATTTTGGCTTCTACAATGGCTTTGTTAAACAGCACAAGTGTTTGATTAAATACACTCAGTGTACCCTTTGGTGGAGACCCGTGTCTTGTACTTCTACTCAATGGTCACTTTATAACAGGGGTTCTCAATTGGTCTTAGCTCGGGACCCACATTTCCTCATGGTCATTAAGTCACGACCCACTTTTATAGAATACAACACAAACAAATTTATTTTTGAAAAATAGCCTTGAGATTTCGGGGGGACACAACCGGCGGGGCGGGGAGCTGGAACATAAATTAATATTGTGAATTACATTACTATTATTAAATTAACTAATAACTATTTATTATTACAATAAATTACTTACAAATTATGATTTTTATTTTACTTGTTACTATTAATAATCTTCTAATAATAACTATTAAGTGTTAATAATAAAATTATAAAATGTATATTTATTATTATAGATATATTAAAATATTATTACATATTATTATTAAATATTTTTTTAAATAATAATATAACTTGTATTTATTTAAATATAACTGTTAAAAGCATGTAGCATAAAATAATCACCCAATTCTTTTTCAGTCAACTTCAACGCATTACAACCAATTTTACACTTATGTTTGGACTGTATGGTCAACAGACCTCATTTACATAAAATTACACCTCATTTCTGAATAAAAACAAGCAGAAATTCTGAATTATTTTGACAATAGTTCAACTTAGAGGCTGAGGTTTCTGTCCGTGTTTGTCCTCAATGAATGAAAATCCACATTTCAAATGCTCCGGGTTATATTTGCGTTTTGCCTCTGAACATCATCACAAATTTAAAGAGAAGGGTAATGGGCAAACAAATGGTGGTTACCATGTAAACGAGTATTCTGGGTGCATCTTCAAGATAAACAATGAGTACATCATCAGATAAGCTTTAATTATTTAAATTTTTAATTGTTTTAAAATGTATTTATTTATTACAAGCTGTCCGCGACCCACCCAGAACGTGTGACCCACCAGTTGAGAATCGCTGCTTTATAAGGTTCACCTACCTTCTAGGCCCATTAATGTCTTAAATTTGTCCACCAATCCATTCAACACTGGAGAATTTCTGTCCACTTAGTTGCTGATTAATAAAGGCATTGTGCTTAAGGAAAAAAGTCATTTCTAAGGCCGTGGTCCACATTTTGCATACATGTGGACTTGGCATTGTGTGTGGACTGCCGTTCATAGCCAGCAGGTGTTTGAGACCATCAGTCAGATCCCTCATGTCTATCAGTCTTCTGTACCTCATATGTTTTCGCTTATAGTCCTTTTGACTTATGTGGAGCCATGCACAAAACACTCTCTCAACGTTTTTCTCACATCAGTAGCTTTTTAACCCTTAGACAAAGTGACAGCTGAGTTTGGATTCAAAACAAGACCATTTATGCCTCAGCAAAGTCTGAACATTTATGGCCTAAAGGGAGAAGAGAAGCTAAGCATTCCAGTAAGCTGTGCTCACTACAAAAGAGGTACAGCGACCATGGCGCCAGGAAGCCCCTTATAGACAAGGGATACAAAGTGAATGAGGCCTCGTGCTATTATCAATGGAAATTCCTCAAGTATACATGAGTTTTATTTGCCTTCTTTTGTACTGAAGAGACACCAAAACTATGCAAATGAGCGAGTAAGATGATCTGGTCTGAATATGGTCTGCAGATGATCATTTTTCTCCTACCTTTCACCTCTTTTTTCTCCTCTTGCTTATTCATTGGAGCCTCAGTGGCCTTCACAATCTGTCCAGAGCAGCATGCTGGGTTAGAAAAGACACTCTCAGTTAGTCTTCACTAATTCAGTCTCTCCCTGTCAAGCACTGCTGTTTTTACTTAATGCCTGTGGAAATGAGAATGATATTGGAATGCACAACGAATATCTGAAAACTTAGTCCAGAGCTGCTCAAACTGTGGTCCCTGGTCCCCTGGGTGTGTGTGTGTGCTTACTCATACATCTTAAGAAACGTCTCGAGTTGCAAGACCACCATCCGATCCTCATATGTTATTGCTTATGGTGGTATTACTGGGACCATATTGTGGTATGTGACTAATACAGTGACCCACAGTAGGTCTAACGTATGGTACATTAGATCCAAGTGATCTAATGTGACTTGAAGCAAATTGCTTGTTACAGTAAACAGCTTGGCTGCTAAACCTGAGACAGAACAGTAACGTCAGGTGAATTAGCTAAGCGTGACTCTCGACGCACCTTGCCCACTTGGTTTGGCCTTCAGGATGTAAAACATGATAATCATCACGATGGCGATGGCCATTATGAAGATGATCGACATGGCAATGATGAGGGCCGCTGCCAGGTGACCCTGCCCCTGCCCTGGTGGATCTGTAACACAATCAAATGCAAGTGAAGCTCAAAACACATTTATGATACATTGCTTAAAAGTGACTGGACTGAACAGAGGATCAAATTGTGTGCATACCTTTCTCAGTTAGAGGAAATATGGTAGCGCTGGTGGAGGGGACTCCTGGGGCATTTCCTGAAGACACAGGTGTTGTTCGCATGCCTGCAAACACAACAGCGTTCTCAGGACTGGTTGTGAATAAAGACTTGACAAACTAATGACAGACGCTCACAGAGACTGGAGAATAGTTTTACACAGTAAATATGCCAGTGTTAAATCAACACTATTAGAGTTAAATTAACACTGAGAGTGTTACATTTTGACACCCTCAGTGTTAATTTAACTCTAATAGTGTTGGTTTAACACTGGCATATTTACTGTGTAGATTTTAATCTCTTTCCATCAGATATCAGCCACAATAGTCTGGAGAATTTTTCTACAGCTTTGTATTGGAGCTGCTAGGCTTGGGTTGCCACCTTTACTATGGATGTTTAAATGCCTCCCACCCCAACCACAACTCCCCAAAAGCCCCATTATATGGATGTACCAAGGGGAGGCACAGTGTTGACCCATCCCACCTTTCTAGTGATTTGAGCTTCACCACTGTGATGATTCCCTGTAGTATATGTATGAGAATATGGGACTATCACAATTAGGGACAGTATAATGGACTGGTGGCAAACTGATACTAACATAGCTACAGTGATGCTTAAAAGTTTGTGAACTCTAGGATTTTCTATATTTCCGCAAAAATTTGACTTAAACTTTGATTGTCTCACAAGTCCTAAACGTAGATAAAGTGAAACAAATGAGACAAAAATATTAGACTTGGTCATTTATTTATTAAGAAAATTATCCAATATTACATGTCAATGTGTGGCAATGTTATGTGAACCTCTGCTTTAAGTATCTGGTGTGACAATCTGATTTTTTTAGTTCAAATTTACATAGAAATACAGAAAAATGTAAATGGATCACAAATATTCCTTGTTATAAGCTTCTTAGCATTGCTTATTAGCTAAATTAGCCTTTTGACCCATTAGTGACTCTCCCCATCACTTTGCACTGTCCCTGACTCTGGGAGGGTGAAGACATGCTCCTCCGTTGCGTGTGATACAGCCACCACCTCTTTTCGAACTACCGCTGAAACACTGTTCTTGGGGAGCCAACGCGCTCGGAGGAAAGTGCAGGGTGTCTAGTTTCGAATGGACCAATCGGTAGACACCTGAGCCAGCGGACATTGCAATGTGACAGTGATAGGGAGAGAGAGAGCGCCAATTTTGCTCTCTTGGGCTCCAGCTGTTGATGGCAAACAGAACAGCATGACCGGGATTCAAACTCACCATCCTCTGGTCACAGTGTCAGCATCTTAGCCTGCTGAGCCACTCAGGGCCCCACCTAAATTAGCCTTTTAACCTTAGTGTGAACCTAAAGCAGCAAACACTGGATACCAAACAAGGAAAATGAAGTACATTTCAGTCAAACTATTCTGTTAACTCAATGTAGCTCTAAACAACACAGAAACTGGACCAACAGCCGTATATCACTACACAACACCAAGCCTGATCTTGCAGACCACAGTTCTGTGGCTAAATCCTCAGCTGAGTCAACACATGACGTTTCCAGAGAACCTTGCTCTGTATTAAACACACTGTTAATAAACTAGCAAATCTGTTCTGCCCTTTGTCATATTTTAACCAGCTTATAAAAATACAGAATGGTATGTAAATTAAAATAAGAACAAAAAAAAAGGCTTGATTTAGTGTCATACTCCTTTAAACCACTTCCTGCTAGGGACTCTCCTCATTCCCCCTGCTGCAATAAACATTATTGCTCCAAGTGCGGCTTTAATTGCAGTGGCAGATCCGACTAGATAGGTTCGGCTCTTGGAATGTTGTTTGCCAGACACATTTTCACAGCTTTATTATGACACGAGCTTTTCTGGTAAACAGCTTTGGAGGAGAAGCAAGCTCAGCTAAAGCTAACTGCCTTTTCAGAACGTGGCACTAAAGCGGACCTCTGAAACATTTGTTTTTACTCAGCCTTTATTGCTGTTCAGGTGCTGGCAAGTAAGAAGCTACACCTAATCGCTCAGTTTGATTAGGAAAAGGAGTTACTCGTAGGACTAAACTGCTCAAGCTCTGGTCTCAGCAGTGGGGCCGTCTCCAGCTGTTGGACACTTCAGTCAGAGAATGTGGCGGTGTGCTTCAAAGCCAAATTCAAGCAAAACCATTGATGCACAAACTGTTAAGTGGAACATGATCTCTGATTTGGCCAGACGTCAGGCAGCTGTCCCAAAAAAGGTCTATGGGTTTTGAACGCCTTGGGCTATTAATTATCACTGATTAATAATCTCGTCTTGCACGAGGTTTCCTCATGAATTTCCCTTGCCCTGTCAGTCAAGCTGAGCCACAGCATCAGGAGATGTGTTGTGGGTGTTTTAATGAGAGAGGCCTGCTGTTAGGAAGGCTGAGCCAAGATTGAGCTGAGCTAGGACACGATTTGTTGGCTCCTCACCGACTAGTGGTAAACACACTATCGCCAATAACAACAAACATTAACGTTACAAATCTCTTCTCCGGTTGTATGGGACGTATGTGTTTATATCATATTTACACAACGCCAAAGCTCAGGCTAATGATATGGTATATGTATATGAGAGGGAAGACTTCAGCGAAAAGAATGGATGATGCTCATGCAATGCTAACATCTGCCCTTTCTGTCAAAAGTGAGAAAGGCCTGCAAGACATATCAGACAGTTTGGACAGTGGAAGAGGAGACAGGAAGCATTTTTGAGAGCTCACTGCAAGCAGAAGCAAGTTAATAATCTTTTTATGCCCTCCAAACTTTTAATTTTTAGACGCCAAAACTGTGCTGTGAGCGAGTGCAATTTGCAGATTACCTGGCAAGTGCTAACATGCCTTCACCCCAAAACAAGCGACTCCACGTTTTCCCTCTGCATAGTTTTACATTAGACGCATTCAGGGATTGGTTTGAGGCCTTTCATTAGAACTAAACCTCCACCTGTCTCACTCTAACTAAAGAGAAAACAATTAAAGGCCTTAAAACTTCTGCTTTGCTGGCAACAGAATCCCCTTTCTGTGAAGTCTGCAGTGGGTTACAGCTTTCCACCTATTACAGAATTATTAATATACAAGAAATGCATGTCATTTGCATATGTAACAAGGCACTCAAACTGAATCACAATTTCTGATCTCGTACTGATACAATTTGTGCCTTTAAAAACAATTCTTGGGGTAGTGCATCATGTTTATGGAGCCACTACAAGGCAAAATGCCTGCCAAGCAGCTGTTTATTGTTCCATGCCATCTTTTATTAATCCAGTCCATCCAAAGGGTGGCTTCACCAAGGCGTGCGCTCAACCTCAGATCTTAGAGAACATCGTTTTCTGGGGCTTTGCTTTAGTTTAGCAACATATGGTGGTTAGTCTTTCTTCTCCCAATATCTGACCTAGCTGACAGGGTCATTTAGTGAGGTGGCCTGATGTCCTCCATTCTCTTAATATGCTGAAAATATTTGTCTTGTTTGAATAGTAATTTACTCAAACCTGAAATATTCTAATAATTAAGAGTCTGGCTTGGAATAGAATATTATAACCGCCTACCTAATAATGGGAATAACCACTTGTGGCTCTGATGACACTAGCGAGACCTCATGGCATGGACTGTATTAGGTGATGGAAGGTATCTGGAGGCACTTGTGCCCATTGCAACTGAGGAAGAACATTGCTGACCCACAACCATACAATCTGAAGGACTTCACAGTGAACCTGGTGATCCAAGTGTTCCCACATGTGTTCTAGTGGATTGAGATCGGGTGAGTTAGCAGACCAGGGAAGGACACCAAAGTCACTGTTTTGCTGCTAAAAATCACTCATGCACCACCCTCGCCCAGTCAAATGGGGCCTTTTCTTCTTAATAGGTACCACAACCATTAGGAAAACACATCAACATGTATGGGTTCAAATGATGTGCCAGTATTGCCAAGTACCCATTGGCATTCACAGACTCATTCAGTGGTATTAGTGGTCCAAGATCATGCCTGGAAAATATCCCCCAGACATGTTTCACTGCCACCACCACCGTGTGTTTGGGCCAAAGTTGTCTCTTGGAATTGGTTCTCATGTGCTTGCTGGCGTATATGCCACCGTCCGTCCAATTTATGCAGCACAAACCTGGATATTTGTCCAATTCTCCAGTGAACAATTACGGTACTCCTGTGTAAACCAGAGGTCACGTTATGATTGACGTTAATGAACATAGACACCTTAATCTGCCTCGAGATCCTAGATGTAAAAGTATTCTCCCAGTGGTGATCATTGACACTTTCCTGGTTGCTCATGTGTTCATTAGAGAGGTTAACTGGTCCACTGTGGTGTGTTGATTACTCAGTACCACTCACCAGACTCGTTCGCCTCTGGCATCAATGGCCTGTGGAACACATGCTGTTGGGAGGCACTCAATGTATAAGAAGTCCATTCTCAGTGTGCCTTCACTACAGCGGCTTTAGAACATGCCACAAAATGAGCAGTTTCCAAGATGCCACCATCCTTCATCTGGTACCCAATTTTCATGCTCTTTTGAACATCAGTCAAATCACATTTCTTGCCCATGATGATGGTTTTGCACACTGCTTCAGCTGACTGGTGTGCTCACCTATTTATACATGCATGATATTCTAAGTCAATTAGCACCAACACCAAACTAAGACTGATGAAAGCCTTGGTCTGGCCAGTAGCTACATATGGATGTGAAGCCTGGACACTGAAGAAAGGAAGTCGCTGAAGGACTACGTGAACAAGAGTTTTCGGACTTATGCAGAAAGAAGGAGAAAGAAGTCACAGGTCCGAAGTGTAGGTATACATCGATGACCGGTCTGGTTCCGAAAGTAGTCAGAATCAAACCACAACCACGATTAACTGAATCTTATAGTACGTACATATTTATCCACTCGTGTGGTCAGTCGACTTCGTCACACGTTTTGGTAGTAGTACCCGTTCTTTACACTAAACTGACTACAAGTTTTCTCGTACTTTTAACCCATGGTCTACTTCCTACCACCGTAGAACCT
>BRDA01010481.1:31554-56311 GCA_036984385.1 Crenuchus spilurus
AATGTTTTACCTTTTTTGAATTAAACTATGAAAATCAACAAACTTTTTCACAATATTCTATTTTTTGATGTAGCACTATACAATAAAAATTCACTGATCAGCCCACAGCCTGCCAAATGCAGATTGGTCCAGTCTTTCAAAATCATGTTTAAGTCAAGCTGTCATGTGTAGACAGATGCTGCACATCAAGTCTCAGTGCCATAAAGCAGGCTGAAATGCAGAACACTGTTATGTGATATAAAAGTTAGCATTCAGGTCACTTGGCAAACTAATGCAACATATTTTATTGCTTAAATATGACTTTGTTTTTCCATTTGTGCATTTGCAGCCATGTCTTGAGTTCATTTAAAGACTTTGATTTTTCATTCCTCTTAAAACTTTAACATCACTTTAATTGCAAGAACTTGTTTGCAAATCCAGTGCCTTTACGTTCATTAACCTGACATTATAGTCATACTCTAAACCTCCTGATCAAGCTTAATTCTGTTAGGGTATTAAACTGATCTAGCTATAAAACATTCTCCTTCTATTTGTCCCTGAAACTCTTTCTCGAAACAGTGGTGCAGGCTGCTGGTACAGCAAGTAGCGATGAGCATCAGGCTCTGCTGTTTGTCACGGCGAGTGTGTGGTTTATTCTACAGACTCAGTGCTTCAGGTATGCGCTCTTAATCAGCAAGTCGATGATGTTAGGAGCAATCTGCCAAACACCAAACCCCAGCCAAGGCAAGGAAAATAAATCTTTAAATATTCATTGAGTGCGGCTGCTGATGGACTCCAGGCGGTCCCCCTTGTCGCTTTCTGCAGCTTTATTGATGACCTGCTATTTGTACCATTAAAGGGCCGCGGTCGCCGCTTCCAGCCGCAGGTCGTGGGCTCTGGGTTTTCGAACCACGAGTGTGTGTGGGCCTTATTTGTGGAGCTCTTTTAAGAGAAATGCATCGGAGCTAGCAAAAGCAGGACTGGAAGCATTTAGCTTAATTGAGTATTTATGTACTGGCAGGACAGATGGAGAGGTGAAGCAGAGAGAAAAAAGGCAGAGAGAGAGAATGGCACAGAAGTTTAGGAATGAACAAGCAACAAAGAAGAACAAATGGCATCAGACAGATGATCGTTCTTCTGCCTGATCAGATGATGTGGATAGAGAAGTGTTTTCTTACACTCTTTGGTGTTGCGTGGAGCGTTCTGACAGGAATGACACACCGTGCTGTAGATGTTCCGTGGCCGGCTCTCTAAGATGTAGTACCTGTCAGAGGAAACAACAAACATCATATATTATATATGACTAGAGGACCAACACAAACTGTGCAGCAAAACCAGGATGCCAGTGTCTCGGGGAGCTCCCATGCCTGTTTACCTTCTGGCTCTCTCCTTTTAGGTAGGCTGTTCTAGATAGTTCTGCCAGATTCAATAGCCACACTCTGATATGTCTCATAATCCTTGTGCTATATAAATCCAAACAGAACTAATTCCATTTTTGTCTCTTTCCGAGTGAGTGATTGTCCACCGGTCCAGTCCAAGGTTGATGGAAGGCTGATTACTATTCTCTCCATGATGCTTCCCTGGAACAGATGCCCACCAACGACCAACTACTGTGGCCTGCTCCAGATACCCTACTCTACTGCCCACATTGGAGTTCAAATGGACTTTCTGGCTGTTATCATTGCTACCACTATCATCATCATTCCTGTCCCACTACTGTCACCATATCAGTTCACCTGAACATTACAACAAGATCATATGATTATGATTTATCACAAACTTAGAATTAGCAGACCAGAGGAGGATGGGTCCCCCCAAGGTTTCTTCCTCCAGCTCTGAGGGAGTTTTTCCTTGCCACTGTCGCCGTTGGCTTGCTCACCGGGGATTAGGGATTAATGATTTGATGTCTGTTATTACTGTAAAGCTGCTTTGTGACACCAATTGTAAAAAGCGTCTCTGTCTCTGACTTTACATCTACAAAGTGGACAGTGAGTGGACAGTGTTTACAAGCTCTAGCAGCTCTGCTGTGTGTGATCCCCTCATCCCAGCACATCACACACTAAATCTATCACCTCATCAGTATCACTGCAGTAGAGAATCTATTTGCCCTGTGGAGGTCCTGACCATTGACAAAGTATACAGAGAAACAGATGGACTATGCTGAGCATAGACAATGAATGTAGATACAAAGAGGTATCTGAAATGTCTTTTTCACTTTTGTACTAGAGTACGAGGCTAATTAGCCACCAACCAGCATTACGCACATCCATACTGACCTGCTAATATGGTTTCTGACCCTGTATGATATATTGTAATCTGTAATGATGAACAAAAATACAATTTAGGCTTCATGATGACTGCTAGTACTGTTTTTAAACGAGCAGTTTACTTTTGTATATTTTAATAGATATCAGTATATCTAAGCACACTTACACTTTAGTCCATTAGCCTCATAGCTCCAGTACTAAATTGAAGAAGCAAATTGCAGAGACATGTTTTAACTGGCCAGGGCAATCAGGCATAAGTAATTGTGTTTACACACTCATTTTGTGAATATGAAGCCTAATAATATTATATAATAATACTATTATAACCTCTACACGTGACTGTCATACTGTTTAATATTAAGAAAAGTTATTCATATTGCCAGATCTATTCTGCTAGACAGAATCTGTGGTGATCAAGTCACTTTATTGTGGCCCAGCCTTGACCTCAGCTCCCAGCCTAACCATATTCTGTTCATACTTGGTTAATAAAATTGGTTCAGTTCACGTTATACCAAACAGCTATCCACACAGCTTTCAGACCTGTCCAGACATTTAATGAGACTCCTAAATGTATGAGTAAGAAACACTGAGAGGAGCCAAGACACAATAAAGGAAGTATATAGCTAAAATAGCAAACAGCTAGTATTATTATAGTCTATAGAATGTAGAAATGAAAACAGATTTCTACAAAGTGAAAAATAATTGTACAGAATCCGGTTATTTTGCTTCAAATCACAGATTTATTTAATAGCTGAACATATACCTAAAAATACATTATTTCATGTAATGGCATATTTTTTCCTAAAACAAGTAGAGGAGAATGATTGGAATCACCAACAAAAAAAGCACTATTAGTACTGTTAGTACTTTTTCATTTGTTGCTCCTTGTTGCTCGGCTTTTTATGATGGCCTGAATTCTCTGAGGAATGAACTTCATTAAAGAAAAACATATCCTGGTCCTGTTTAAGGCTGGAGCTTTAATTCTGCAGGGTGGAGGATATGCAGAACTAGGATTGGGTATGCTTGGTCCACATCAAGCTGGTTCACAACTTTTTTGAATAGCAGTAGACAGATCAGCTTTGCAAGATGGAGCATTTTTTACATTTCCAGCATACATTTTTAATCGGATTGAGATCTGGACTGTTAGCTGGCCATGAAGAAAGGCTTTAACACACTTTGCACTGTAGATGCACTATCATCTTCAAAATGATCATCTTCACCAAACCAATTGTCTATCAGTGGAATGAGAGAAGTGTGGAACTGTTTTATTTCAATCTATGATGTATTTATTTGTTACAAATTAAACCTCCTATAAGGTGCAGTGGTTCAATCATTTTGCCAGGGGTTGTACAACCAGTAATGTAGGCTGATATTACAAGACATGCTAGTGCACCTCCAAAACTTACAATATAGTGAAATTGTTAATTTCATTCAAAGAGGTAAACTGTCATATATCCTGTTTTATATGAATTTATGTGAAGTTATGTATACATATTTTTTGTTTGAATGTTGATATTGTTTGAATAGCAATAAAATTCTAATAATCTGAAATTTTGGATTTCTGATGTTCATGAACTATAAGTCATACTGATCAACAGCAAAACAAAAAAGGCTTGAATTGTCATTGTATGTGTATTTAATATAAAATATGGCAGTTTGTATTTTTTTAATAAATTATTCTTATTATAACTCTTAATTATAAAAGTTATTAATTTAATATATAATTTATTATACTTATTATTACTCTTAATTTTATCAATTAATTTTTGAATTAATATTTTTTTCACAATATTCACAATATTCTTTTTTAAATGTATTTGGCACTATATAAATAAATAATTAATAATAAATAAATAATGAACAAATAATTTTGAATATTATTATATTCTTGTTTATGATTAATTATATAATATAAATGTAAAATTCAATCAAATAATTGATCATCCTAAAATAAGGTTGTACAATAATGCTTAAAATGACCAAAGGTGGCTATAAAGTATTAGTAGAGACTGACATTCACTCTCACTCACACTTTCTGTGAGTAAATGCTGTTGATGATGATTTTTTTCCACTAGAATTTTTTCTGGGACTAGAAAATTTTTTTTTTACTGCAAATGTAACAATTCTTTTATGATTATATCATACTGTGTCAGAAACCACAGAAGCTAGTCTTAAAGCTTCCCGTAATTGTTAGCTGTATTATTTTTTGTCAAACGTTCTTTAATGAATTGAAGACACGTGTACAGGAAGACGCCCAGTCTGTTTTATGAATTCTGACTTGATCATTCAACGGATGCTGATTCTCATTGAATGGGACCAGATGGAATATAATAATAATATAATATAATCAGTGATGCCTATCCACATTTCTGAGCAAATAAAACCATAGCTCTTGATCAAAGACATTATATTACAGGACTGAAAGGAAATACCATATTTTTTTAAAAACCCCCCCCCCCATCCCCACCATGACAGAAAAAAAGACAAAAAGAAATCAGCTCAACTACACTTGTGCAGGCAGTGGCCTTGAAAAGTCTGGAAGAGTATATTAAATACACTCAATAATGTTCTTTTAAGAAGCAGCACTTTGTATATTTACATTAAAAGCAATTGAAACCAGACCTCCCTCTTTAAGTGGGTACAGTACCACAGAGCCTTCACATGTTGGGCCTATATTCACTTGCTAAAGGGCTGTGTAAGAGCATGTGTGAGAGAAATAAAAAGACCTGGCAAAACTCTGTAACAGTTTATCTCCCTCGTTGGTGCTCTTTGAAAAGAGATGGAGGTTGAGACGGGGCATCCTAAGCAGGGCTGTGACCAATTTTGGGATGTTGCTTAGCACAGTGGATGGGGGGTAAGTGTTCTGGGGTAACGGGGTAACTACAGGGTGGTCGAGATGTCAAATACTGATTTGGCCCACGTGTGGGAGTCACAGGTGCGTGCACAGACGATTATAATTGTATGGATGTTTATAGAACTATGGATGTGCACAAGGCCGGGCTCAACCTGTTTGCCCTGTTTGGCTGAGCTGTGCCATTTTTAATTTTTTGCCATTAAATATAAGCTTTTTGATAGACATGCCTCCATGGAACCAAGCAAGTGGGCTGCCTCTATGCCCAGAGTTGCCAGGTTTGCAGATTTTCCTCCAGATTGACCTCATTTGTTAGTTTGAAACCGAGTCACGGGTTAAAAAATTCAGAGATGGTGGGGTGCAGGTTTCTGTGCTACTTTCAAAATTTACAGCAGCTGCCAAAACGTGTTTAACACAGTAGAAAAATTCTAAATTGTCTTTTTAATATATAAATAGGGTTAAATACTATATGTGAGGGGGTGAAGAAGAACAGGAATAAAGGGGAGCAACAGCCCTGCAAAATCTCTGCACGTCCCTGTGTGGAGCCATTACTCAAACAATATATAATTACAGTGTATTTATTTGACTGAATACAAAACCTTTTGTTGATAATTATTTTATTATAATATATTATTCTATTTGTATAAGATTTTATTATATAATTACTATATTATTAATATAATTATACATATGATTACTACATACGATTCGTGTAAGTTTGCAACAATTTTTTTGTACTACTGTAATTATTGATATTTAAATGGTTTGGAAATTTTTGGAACAAGATCAACAACAAGATCATCAGCAACAACAACAACACCAACAAAACCCACAATACATTCTTGTGAATATAAACTATTCATTAGTTTAAATTGTTATACTGCGACCCTGATAAGGGTTAAGCGGGTATGATAATGGATGGATTGATGGATGGATTGATTTTCACTTTTTGCATAAATTAAAATCCGACTTTATTTATTTTCTCTTTTGTAATACTAAGAGTACTCTTGTGCAAAATACACAGATCAGCAATGACATTAATACCACTTACAACAAAGTAACTTTGGTGTGAAGGACTGGAATATATTAGATGGTAACACTTCTTATAGACAGTGTGTTGGATGCTGTTGAAGTATTATCAGTGCTGTTACTAAGCTAGACAGATTCTATAGTGTGTTATCATGCTGCTAAAGTGCTGTTGCCTTCAGAGTTGAGATGAGCAGGATTTTCTTTGAGTGACTACTCACCCTGGGAGGCAGGGACCGCACTCTGCATCTTCCTGTGCCGTTCCTGGGGTTAACACGGTGGCCCGGTACATCGAATCACAGTCTTTGTGGCGCCGGCAGATCTCATACTTGCCCTTAGAGAACTTACCTGGCGCGCACGGCAGACAGCTGTAATTTTTATCCTTGATGCCATAGCCACAGTTCTGGAAACAAGAGCAATTCAATTGTAACAATTACAAGTGTTTACATCGTCATTAGACTAAAATTAAATACATCTGATTATGATATAACCTCTAAATATAGGCGGTACAAATACTCACTGTTCACTTCAATAGAAACATCTACTCTTATATTATAGATATTATAGCTCAATTGCTGATTTGAGTAGGCCATCTTTCAGCCCTACATCAGTGTTCAGTTTCTGACTGTACAGCCTCTGTTGGTTGGGGTGGACCACTCTAAGCCTAGTACTAACTCCTCAGAAACACATCTATGTCTGATACACTTGTATCAGAGTCACACACTATCAGTATCACTTCTTTTCCAATTAAAACGACACCTGAAGGGATCCTTTCTTCTGGGTGCAATCGGAAGTGAGTCCTCATAGCATTCTGAGGGCAGGAATTGCCAAAAATTTCCATGAAAGCTCATCAGTGCTAGACTTTGGCTCATAGTAACAGTCTGAGACATTATTGCAGCCAGCAAAACCACCAAAACGTACCGCCTGCATTTATTCACTCTGACTGACAGCTCACATTACCACAGCCACCTCAAATAATCCAGACAGATTCATGGTCTAATTATTCAGAATTCTTTCACTGCTTAAATTACGCCACTGACCAGACTGAAGCATTGCTTCACTTTGGACTGAATTTTTCTACAGATCCAAAAAATAAACAGAAAGTACCAACCGCCTGGGGCAAACACCTAATGGGTCGCCGAGAAATATTTACACAATTTCCCCACTGAACACAAATGTAGTCGGTCAACCAAGACGTCTGGAGTCCTAATTTTGGAGTTGTGAGGTGAAGGTAGCTTACAAACACTAGAGCTCAACAGTCACCTAAAAACTAGCCGTTTTTTTTTCTGGCAAAATTTAACAGCACAAATGTTCACAACCTGCTCAAACCGCTGGCATCTCAGACGGCATCACTAAAACTGATTCTACATCAGCACTTCCTGTCCTAACATGGCAGACACACCTTCAGCTACACGTTTTTGTTCATTTTTGTAGCTCACAGTCAGTCATACTACATCTTAAAGTACACTGACAAGTTTGTGAGATGTTTATTAAACTCTGGATATGGATTGAGCAGGTTAAAAGATGTGTCAGTGATATATTTTGGCAGAAATAACATGGCCACTTCAGTATAGAATTCTAATGTTTGTTAGCAGTGAGTGGTTAACTGCAGAAAATCTGATTTATTTTTATTTTTAACTAATCTCCTCAAAGTGTTTACAGGCAACTTTGGGAAATTCTGGATCTACATGAATCAGGCAGTAATCACATTTCTGCTTTACAACTTTACTTAAAAATATAAAACTCACACTTCATACCATGACTTTTTGTATTTATTTTTTATTATTAATTATTATTATTATTATTATTATTATTAATAAGCACTTATTAATAATAATAATAATAATAATAATAATAATATTTTATTGATTTATTAGTTTTACTTTAATTTTTATTATTTTTTTTTAGAACATACATGTTTAAATTCAGAAAACTATAACATTATAAAAGAATAAGAAAAGGAAAGTTCAAGGACGGGGAGAATTGAAAAGAAGATGTTGAGGGGGAAAAAGGAAAGAAAGTTTGTGATTTATAGGTGCTCAGGGCCGAGAGGAGTTTGAGAATAAATTCAAATATGATACAGGTTTATTGGGTAAGCTTTCTTTTCTAGAAGCATTTTGATCCTTTTTATTTCAGCAGTGTCATATGGTATCTATTTTCCCTTTTTTTGTCCTACAATCTAAGCTGAAAATGTATTTGTTCTAATGTATATACTTGCATAACAATGTAAACCACTGCTCTAGTGTAGGAGGTTTTATCTTAAGATCAACCAATTTAGCCAATGTGATTTTTCACACAACGGAATTTGACCTCCGCATTTAACCCATTCGTGCAGTGAAACACACACACACTAGTGAACACACTAGTCATGTCCTGTCTGGGGATTGAACCAGCAACCTTCTGGTCACAAGACCAGATCCTTACCACTAGGCCATGGCTACATGCACAGACTGAGAAATACAAATGAAATTGAAGTAAGAGGTTACATGTGCTCAACAATCAGTCTAGTAAAACGCAGCTCTTTATCAAATTTCTTTACTCCAGTCTAAGAAATCAGAGTATCCTTCTGACATGTCCACTTAAATAGTGTTTGCTTTACAGCTTCAGTTATTAACAACAAATGGAGAATTTGAACCACAAGGTTGATGATCTACATTTAGTGAAAGTGGAAAATAGTGTAAATATGATTTCTGGGTGAATCAATCTTTGACATTTACATGAAGGTATAAACGTGTGTTCTGTATTCATTTTCTGTTTATATGAAGGTATATATATATGTGTATGTGCTTATGGATGTATAAATATGCATGCATGGCAACAATAGTCCACCACTAAGTGCAATAACTACTCACCACTTTATGTCCCTCATTTTATTTTTATTACTGTACCACTGCCACGTTACCACTTTATTTTTATTACCTATTATTAATAATTAATATCTTTTTAACGCTTAAATTTTACATCCATATATTTGGAACTGTATATATCTAAACACATTCATCCTTACTTACAAACTGCATACATCTGGCCACTCACTCATGATTCCATTTAATCAATCATTCAATCAATCTGTCTATCTGATTATACAGGGTTAAGCCTTCACAAAACTCAACTTCTGGATTAAGTTGTGAAACTCTTTTGGTATGACCATATACTTGCCCCCATTTTGCAACTATCAGGGTTTTAAATGAGCTTAAATAAAGCTAATAAAGACTTTTCTGACCCGAGGACGACCCTTTACAGAGTAACTTCCCAGGTAGCACAGTCATTTTCTTCGCCATCGGCAGCTGCATTCATCTTCCCATTTACTCAGAAAAAAAGCCACACCGCAATTAGCATAATAGCTTCAATTATCAGATTGAGCTTTAGGATGAACATCTTGGTAGGCTGCCCTCCAGAAACAGGTTGAATCAATCTAATCGTCAGTAGAGTCAAAACACTTAACGAATATCAGCAACCTGACGAGTTGGGAAACGGCTAGCATGGAGCATCTGGACCTGTTTAACAATCAGCTCCTCTTCATCAGAAACCCCAACGCATCAGTCTTCTACTGTTTAGGAGGTCTTGAGAGATCCCCTCCTCCCTTCCCCCCTTTGTCTTTCTCTCATCCAACATTAGAAACATGGGGAGGATGGAACAATGTGTTTCAAAGGATTTATTAAAACAAGAACACTTGTTTTCAAGCCTAAAAGTATCAGACTTTATTGGACTGCACAGGAATGCAATGTTTTGGGGATTTCTTTGCGTTTATTTTTCATTAGACTCCATCTGCCAGTGCAATTTTGTCTTTTTATTATTAAAAAAACATTAGCCTTGAACTTCAGCTGAGTCCCATCACAAATGTTTGATGCCAGCCATGTTGGGCATTTTGAAGTCAGCTGCTTTAAAATCTTTTCCAACTGGACCAATAAAGTGCTGGTGTTGGTAGGGCAGGGACTGATATTTTGTCATGTTCATCCTTTGGGGAGTTCAAGTCCATGCTGCATGGCTTGAGGTTTAAAACAATCTGCAGCTAAAATGCGTCTTCACAAAAAGTGACAAAGCAAACACATTCCTTCATAGAGTAAACATGAAATGTTGGGTACATTTTTAAATACATGCAGAAGAATCTCTCACGCTTTGACCTTGCTTGCTTGCTTTTTCTTTTCCTCTTTTTTCATTTAATAAACCAAAAGAACACAAACAGAAATGTTCTGTAAAATAGACTTTTTAAAACATACACTGAACAGTGGCGGCTAGTGAAAAATATTGTAGGTGGGGCTGTTTGAGCCACATTCATTTAGTTTCCACAACCATCCCAATATTATTTAACAGGATATCGGTGCTCTGTGAAAAAGTCAGTAGCTATTTAATTGGCTTAAACAATCTGAAAATTGTCATTAGTTGCATACAAATGTGCAAAGGTACAAAGTACAGTATGTATCATTAGATTACAAACTGAGTCTGGTTCAGAAACATATATAATAACATGAGTAAAAATACTATTAAGACTAAATATTAGGCATTTATAGAGCCATGTATTATATGTCAATAATGTCAGACGTTCTTAAAACCACTGACTGACTTTGCTGGGGGTGATAAATGAAGCCCTTCAGATTCAAGGATGCTGATTGGCTAAATTCATGTTGCTATGCATGTATCTTGTCAGCAGGTCAGTGATTGGCTGCTGATTCTCTGACTGGGTGATATTTCTGTCACCTCAGAAGAGAGAGAGAATTAAACAGGAAGCTAATTTCCCTGAGAATATTTTATATATTGCATGTTAATTTGCATGTTTATCACATACATACATAAAATATGGATAGATTATTAAAAAAATTTATTTAGAAAATAAAAATAAAAACCAATTTCCACCATGGAGGAGCAGCGCCCTAGCATCCTTTATTGGCCAGCTGTCACTGACACTGAATAAGAGTGCATGAGATGGATTAGGCTCTCACACCATCATTTAATTTGCTACACTGTATTTTATTCTTCAAATGTAGCAAATAAATTCCTTCATATAAGTTGATTCCTTCAAATAATATGGGATGAAGGTTATGGACCTCTCACAGCATGACTCTAACCTTATTTTCTAATGAAGGCATAACAAACAAATTCCTTTCACAGATAAACATTAAAATTAATATACAGCCGGAAATTTCCAAAAACACGACACAAAATATTTTTTTACTGCCTTTCCCACTGGCAGGAGAAAATTCTGTATTGATAGAGTATCACTAATACTCAATCTTTTAAATTAGGAAAGTGGTGCAGTTTGTTTTCCAGGGAAACAAAAGAAAAAGAGAAAAAAGACTGCCGGCATATCAGTAATCTCAGAAACAAATCTATTAATTAGCTAACCATCCTGGTCCACACCAACTTTCAGAACTTAATGATTTGTGTTTGATTAGAAGACCTTCCTGAAGCCAACAAAAATGATGGTCCAGTTTTGGCCCATGCTTACTTTGGCATACATACCACTATGGAATGACAGTGGTGGCTTCTTCCAATTCTGCGTAAAGAAATACAGCCTTGATTTTACCCAAATTGCACAACTGAGAAGACACAGTTGGCCCATGGCCAATGGTCTTCAAACATTTCTCATAGGCAGTTGTATGTCGACCACATGTGGACCAGAGTTCAGATGCCATGACAAACCTTAAACATAAACGCTTTGGCCAAAAGTACACTCATCGTTGCCATAAATGACCAATGATTGCCTTAATTGGGCTGCATTTGTAGAATTGTCTGCTATCCGGGCTTCAGAAAGCAAGGAGGTCTATGAAGTGCTGCCTCAAGATCAAGAACCCCTTTTTGATCTTTCCCAAAAGCATCATGCTGGTGACCAGTTACTGTTTTAAAATGAAAGAGGCCCCAGAGATCACAAGTCACAACAATTACTGGTTGAGAACATCATTAATTAAAGAAGAACGAAGAAGAAAGGCAGATGAAAGAGAGAACGAGGAAGGGGGAGTGAAAAAAGGAGACAGGGCCGTGCCTGTACTTGCATAAGATAATTTGTTTTTCAAAGACAGTGTAAACAGTTGGAAAGGTAGGGTTATGGACAATTAGCTGTAGCCATATTTAATCACGTAGATTGAGTTGTTTTTTCTAGGGCAAGCTGCAAGTGGTAGTTTCAAAGGTGCTAACAATGTTCCTCTAGTTAGTTATTTCAATCAAATGGCACAAGCAAACTACATTGTAAGTTATGTGCAATCGCACAGAAACAAAAATACAGAAAAAATTCAGCTATCTGAACAAATGCTGAACAAAGTGTTTTTTTAAAGTGACATACTAATGCATCTCCAAAAATTAGAATACAAAGAAAAGTTTAATTTTTAGTCATAAAGGTAAACTCTTATTTCAATCCTATTTTGTTTAAATGTTTTAAGATGTTTTAACTCCAAATGAAATATTCTAACACTTTGAAGTTCTGGATTTCTGATTTTCATGAGTTATAAGCCAAACTGATCAACATTAAAACAAGAAAGGCTTAAAATATCTCTTTACATGTAATCTATATAATATATGACAGTTTAACTTTTTGAAATAAAAACGAACAATTAACTTTTTCACAATACTTTTTGACAAATGTTTGATGATCAATCAATCAATCAATCAAAATTTATTTATATAGCGCTTTTTACAATGGGCGTTGTCACAAAGCAGCTTTACATAATTAATATCAAACAATCTGAATCTAAGCCCGATGTGAGCAAGCCGAAGGCAACAGTGGCAAGGAAAAACTCCCTCAAGGCTGGAGGAAGAAACCTTGGGAGGAACCAGACTCACAAAGGGGATCCATCCTCCTCTGATCAAACTACTGATGGAGATTTACATCCTTAGTTAAGTCTGACATTATGCTATAGCATAAAACATTAATGATATTAATAATAGTGATCATTGCATTCAAATTGCATGATTTTTGACAATTTACATTTGTTTACTTTTATACAGAAAACCGTGTGTCATAAAGTATCAGATACTACCGTATATAAGCTACTACAATATTTTTTCTTCAGCATGAAAATAAATAAGCAAACTTCAGCTGATGGTCTACATTAAGGGTAAAGTGAATAACAAACAAACAAATCTTATTGGGGTAAAAAAAGAAAAAGCAATTCTATATAAAACAATGTAAAAAAGCCTTGTTAAGCTCTCATTATGTGAAGCCCTGTTTAGGCTGGATGACTGGCTGGTCTGTCTAAGCGAGGTCACTATGAGGAGTGGCAGCAGGCTGGGTGGGCTGCAGTGAAGTTGGGGGGTCCGATGTGAGGTGTATTTTAGACGTTTCAGCACGCCTACTGTCAAAACACACATCTATCTGTAATACTCTGGTTTTGCTGGTGCTGAAGCACTGATGGAACATTTGTACAGAGCATATTCATATTCATATACAATTAAGCCCTAACTGTATAACAAAGACAGTAATATAATTGTATGTGTGTGTTGGTACCATGCTTGGCTCATATCCTGGTTGGCATGGTGGACAAGGCTGGCAGCTGCTGGTGTTTCGATTGTAAAATTCATTCTCTCCACATCTGGAGTTCTCTGTCCTCAACAGGGACACACTGGACACCTGAAAATACATGGGTACACACACACACACACCACACTCCAATCAGATAGTAAACCAACAAGTTGCAAATTCGAATCAAAACTAAAATACATCCAAACAGCCACAACTCAACTCAACTCAACTGTTAACAAAACAGCTATTGTCCGATTTTAACTCTCTATAGGTTGTGCACTTCTAGTTAATATACAAAGTACATATTATATTGACTTAAATAAGTTCAAACATCATGTATAGAGAATATCTGTTCATTTTTATACAATTATTTATTAAAAAAAAAACTTGAAAATGCAAAATTTCATTTTAAAAAAAGAAAAGAAATTGAAATTGCATTATTTACTGAATTTAACATATTGGAAAACATTCGTCTGTAGAAAAATGCTTATAAGTTTAGATTTTCTCTTTCAAAGTCAACAAAACTTAATCTATCCAGAGGTGTCCAAAATGAGTAACTACTTAATTGAGTATTTGATCATTATCAATTTTATCGTCAACAGAAATCACAACTTCTATATGTTGGTGTATCAGCTTGAATTTCTGTGTTGCCTCTAAGAATGAATGTTTGAGCACAGATGGTTCTGCTGAGTGGGCCCAGATGGATGGACACCAGCAGGAACTGAGTCAAAGGGCACAAACCATGCCAAGCAGTCATGGGCTCTCACGCCCTCTCACACACACACACACACACACACACACACAAAATAAACACAGCATGTCACACTTGGCCACCATGCACCCCTGGAGCCAAGGCCATAGACTGTCTCGTCAATTACTCTGAGTCAATCAACCCATCAATCTCTGGCTCCACCCATAGTGTTTAATTACACTGCAAACGTCAGTCCAGTTTAATTACTGTCCAAACACCCCCTAAAAAGTCAATTTGTGGCATGTAACCCGGACTAAATGAATGTGTGCACATCTGTGTGTGTGTTTGTTTGCACAAGGAATAGGCGACGAAGCCAAATCCACAAATAAACTCAATTTGTCTCGACTCACGCTTGGTTTGCTCATCCAATAAACATCGTTGCTGTTCGCAGAAACTGGATGCACATATGAAAGTGGATGAGAACAAAGGGCGGTAAATTAAACCAGGGTCTCAGCATAAAATAAACTAGCAACAACAACGCCAGTGTCCAAACCAGCCGCATGGAGATCAGACAGCTGGACCTTTTGCTCAGCCTTTAAAAGTTCAAGGGCATTTTGCTTTCTTTTGAAATTCTGATGGTGATGTTGGGTTTTCATGGTTACTTTTCAACTGAGTACAAAAAAATGACTGCACATGTTTTGTTAACGTATAACAGCCATCTTCTAACTCTTTAGGAACTTGTAAAAATGAAAATATTATTCATTTGTGTTCATAATTTAATTCTGGCATATATTTTATATTTGTTACGTGTATGGTCATATCTAAATATTATCAGTTGCGGACTTAACCAACACGCTAAGCATGCATTTGCTTGGGGCCCCAGAGATTAGGGGGCCCCCTGCTGGCCAAAAGAGGTTGCCAATTTTTTTTTATAAACAACTAAACGCATAATTGTTTTTGTTGTTCGACACTAAAGATATACCTTACACCACGAATGTAATGGGGCGGGGCTGACGGGGGGACATGTCCTCTACATTTTTTCAAAAGGCAGTTTTGATTTTCTGCAGATTTTTCCGTCCAAAAACAGTGTTACGCTATACGGCGTGTGACATGACATATTAAATGAAGACATGTCGCGCACTAGGACCCAGCGGAAATCTTGAAACCGTTTTCCCTTTAGACCTCCCACAAGCTCGTGTGATTGGCCATCCCCGCTATCACTCCATCAAACAGCATCTGGACTTGTAAACTGGTGTTTTGCAAGTTGGCCAGCAATCCGTGTTCACCTGCCACTGTAAGTTGTTAATATGTGGGATGTTTGTTCTGCCTGTGTGATGTCAGCTAGATCGATTTAAATATCAAGAGGTTTCATTTTAAAACATTAACACTTGAATCTGTGTCTGTGTGTGCGTGGCTACCAGCTACCAGCCGTCTACATGCCTCTAAGTTTAACTTTTGTCTAAATAATTCTGAATTTCTACTCATTTTTACTGAAAAATTAGGTATAATTTTATGTAAATGAGATCTATTCACCATACAGTCCAAAAATGAGTGTAAAATTGATGATACTGAGCTGGAGTGAAGTTGACTAACAAGGTGAAACACAGAATTGGGTGATAATTTTATGCTACCTGCTTTTGACAGTTTATTAATAATTAATAATTTATTACTATTTTATTATTAATTAATATGAATGTTATTATTTTATTATTAATAATGATTCATAGTTATTATTGGTATATTATTAATAGTAACTAGTATTTATTAATAAAATATTATGAATAATAATGTTTAAGTAAAGTATTAATATTTATCAATAATTAATAATAATAATTAAATTTATGTTCAAGCCCACACCGCACCATAACCATAACTATAAAAAAGAATTTGTTTGATTGTATAAATTAGTGATGAGTGCTGGTATCACAAGGCCTTTCTTTCTTTATTATAGTAATATAAAGATACTACTACCCCCCCCATGAATACATAATCATGTATTAAATACAGTTTGAAAAACGAGATGTTCCAACTTTTAGTGTCCACTGTGACTCCTGTGTGTAGTGTTGGTTAAAAAGCACGTTCAGACTGTAATTCTGCAGTAATGAGTGGGATTACCTTCCTTCTCCTCAACAGTCTTTTCCCAGTTGATACATACCTAAAGTCTTTTAATCCCTGGCCCTTTTTGACGGGGGGATTAAAGGCCTATCATTAAGGGACTTTCACATAGAAATTAACTTCTGGGAATGCCGCCAGACAGATTTTGCAAGTCAACATCTACAAGGAAAATTGTGGGAAAGAAGGTTGGGGGTGGTGGGACAAATGAAACTTACACAATACCTGCTGAAAGCAACTGATTCAAGGTATGTAGATGTGTGTATGCATTCCTTTTTCTTTGCTCTTGATTGGCTGTCAGGAATTTGGGGGGCAGAGTTTGATAGCAGGACTCACCAATAGAAGTGAGAGGAAGCAGGAATCCATTGGCCGTGCCTTCTGGACCATCTCAGCACATTCCTCCTGAGAGAAGCCTGCCGGGAAACGGAGAGAGAGAGAAATGAGGTGAAGATGAGTGGAAGTTTAGAGTTTTTATGGGTTGGCTTTTTCTAGACACTCAAAGAACTTTGACATTTGGGACAGAGATTAAAGAGTCACCTCAACCACCACCAATGTTCAGAATCCAACAACAGCAGCAGCCAAAACTGTCACCACACATTAGCTATTAGACAGAGAGGTGAGGAGAGACAAGCCTGTTTTTGAAGATGGAGATGATTAAGAGTGCCAGGACATCAGGCCTGGACATCAGGGTAACATTCCTACTCTGAGGAAATAACCCAGAATTTTCAGAAATGGAGACTTCAGTTTTTTTATCTCATCTAAGGGTGGCACCATCTATACAGTACGGTGCCCCCATCACTGCACTGGGGCATTGAGATCCACACAAAACAGGAATAGTGCCTCATGTTTTACCACCAACACCACTTCCATCAGACATACAGTACAAGTTTTCATTGGAGGTCTACCATACAAGTACTAACCAGACCCAGACATGCTTAGCTTCAGTGGATGTTGAATGGTGTGTTGTGCAGGTGCTATGGATGCAGGTTAGAAGTATTATAAATGGTCAGTTTGACATGCATTCAGCACTGCTGCCTTTTATCCTGATCTTATTTTAATAA
Source organism: Crenuchus spilurus (assembly GCA_036984385.1). NCBI lineage: Eukaryota > Metazoa > Chordata > Actinopteri > Characiformes > Crenuchidae > Crenuchus > Crenuchus spilurus. The sequence continues at coordinate 48,995 of BRDA01010481.1, forward strand.
GGTGGAGTTTGTCTCCTAGATCTATGAAGTCATTTAGCGTCTACATGGGAAGCGGAATACTATTTGCAGTCACAAGAAGAATTTGACAAGTACTATACTGCAGTGTGATTGAGAATGCAGAAGCTGAAAAACAATATGGAGGCTTATCCTGTTGATGCAGTAAGAATTCCTCCATTGACTGCCCCGAGTGTGGACTAAGTCAGTGGACTAAGGCCCTGCCATTATGATCCGAGGATTGTTAGAATCCCGATCATGCTGCTTGCCACTGACAGCCATGGCCTTTAGAGAGCAGAATTAGCTGTGGGCTTTCTTTGGGTGGGTAAGATGGCACACTCTCCCTAGCACTATGAATGATGTCAACTGACACAGGTGTCTGCCAGGCGATCCATCAGTGCAGATCAGTGCTTTCCTCCGAGTGTGCTAGCTGCCCGGCGGCGATGTGCCACCAGCAGTTCGGAGAAAAGCGATCTTGATGTCACTTGTGTTGATGGGGAGAGTTGATAAAGGAGTTAAAGGATAAAGTTGATAAAGGAGCAAGTTAATTGGCCTCTAAAATACATTGGGGAGAAAATCAGGGTTAAATGTTTTTTTTTTAATTCTCCATTGATTCATGGACATGAACCCTTCACTCGTCAACACGAACCCTTCATGTCTGTCGCCTTGGGACTGATGGATCACCAGTTTAATCCCCTGAACCAGCAAGACACAGCTGAAGTGCCCTTGAATGAGGCACCTAACTCCCAACTGCTACCCGGGCGTTGCAGTTGATAGGGCTGCCCACTGCTTTGGGCAAGTGTGTGCTTACCAATGCACAGATGGGATAAAGGTGGTCAGATTTGTATGTGTGTAGCACTGTGATGAAAGAGTTGGTGCTTTTCTTTGTTCTTTGTCATCATCTCCACTTCTTGAACAAGAAGACGGGGCACTTTCCATCAATAATCATATAACTACGATATAAATACTTCAGACTACAATGATCACAATGGCAGTGCTTCATTTATGGTCCCCTGTAGATGACCTTTGTTTAGTCCCAGCAGCCAATAGAACGATAAACAGCTATTTTGGCACCATCTCATCATCTGTTTGACAACAGTTGCTGTATTCTTTGACGCCTTTCAAGTTGCTTTGACAATAACACCATCAGTCCTGGCAAGATCTCACAGGTGTAATTATCAAAAAAAGGGCACGCAAAGAAAAAAAAACATCCTCATCATGAAATAATAACCACCCTGCAACATTTGATTTATCTGATAGACAGATTTGAGATGCAGAGGAGTTAATAGATTAAATGTAGTTTGTGGCAATACACGTTCTGACAGTAGCCAGTACGTGTTGCCACTCTTGAATGAGTCTCCATCTCTTCAGGCTTCACCTGCAAGAGGCTTTTATTGGACCGATCCCAAAACCCGTAATCATAGTGTGCTCCCGTTTCTTTCAGAGGTATAAATAATACCGTCATCACCCTAATAGGAGAGATGACTTGCAGAGTATCAAAGCAAAATGCTTTTTTTCACCTTGTCTCGAAGCCTTTTGAGGAATTAAAAACAATTAAAGTTTCGTGGCTAAAGTGGACACCTGCTGCAGATCACCTCCTGATTTATTGTGCTTGGTTTGATTGCAAAGTTGTTTACATTATGATCAATGCATGCTAAAATTACAACCAAAATCTCTCCATAACAATGTGTAGCTCATTCTGAAGAATTTAATATTTTCCTTGTTTTTACAATAATGTAAGTTTGGGCTGCAGGGGTAGCTGACCCCATTGGTGGGTCAGCAGTGATTAGGGTATGGCATAAAGAGCCTCAAGGCTTTCAGCTCAGCATTTCTTGGCTCAGGAAGCAACTATCGTAAACTCGGTCATAAATTATGCTCCGCCATAAAACTTAGATGTGCGATTGACAGTGTTGCCTTGTTTGCTTGGAGTGTTTACATGGATAGAACAAAATGAAACAGTAGCTGGAGCAGCAGGAGAGTTTTAAGTGCTGAACTTTAATGTGCACTTTTGAGGAATTCTAGCTTAAACCTCAAAATGCTTTACAATATATTACAGCTTCAGCGTTGGGACTGTTCTGAAGGAGTAATCCATTACAAATTACTGATTACTTCTCCAAAACTCAAAAAGATTCATCTGAAAATTTGATTTGCAAGCTGAACAAACCAATATCAACATTAGTTTTAATTGGGCCCTGAGTGGCTCAGAAGGCTAAGACGCTGACACTATAAAGAGAAAAAATTGGGGTAGATGGCATTCTCTGTCCCTATCACTTTCACATTGCAATATCCGCTGGCTCAGGCGTCTGCTGATTGGTCCATTCAAAGCTGGAAATCCTGCGCTTTCCTCCAAGCGCGTTAGCTCCCCAGTGATGGCGTTTTAGCGATAGTTCGTAAAGAGGCGGTGGCTGTATCACATGCAACGAAGGAGGCTTGTGCTTGTCTTGACCCTCCTAGAGTCAGGGACAGTGCAAAGTGATCGGGAGAGGCCTAATGGATGGGATGGGCTAACTGGCTACTACTACATTGGGAAGGGGATAAAATTGGCAAAAAATTATATATATAAAAAAATGTATTAGATTAAACTTTTTCCACATTTATATATATATATATATATATATATATATATATATATATATATATATATATATATATATATATATATATATATTAAAAAAAAAACCTTTTTTATTGCTTTTCCAGAAAAAACATTATTACAACTAACAGAAAATGTACAATACTTTAAACACAGATGAACACTCAAACAAACAACCATTTGGACAAAAATAATAATAATAATAATGACAAATATTAGAGAACATAAAAACTAATATTAAACAGTAAATAAATGAATAGACAGGAGAAAAATAAGTAAATAAAAAAAATAAAAAAATAAAAAAAATAAAAATAATAATAATAATGATAAAATAAAGAGGGGAGAAACAGAGAGAGAGGGGGAGGGGCAATATTAGGAAGCAAGACTGCTCAAGTCCTCTGAAGGAAGCCGTGGAAGGGACTTAAAGAATGTTATAAAAGGCGACCAGCACCTATAAAAGTTGTCTGTTGATCCCCTTAAACTGAATAAATTTTTTTCAAGATGTAAGAAGAACATAACGTCTTTAAGCCAAAGTGAGTAAGATGGGGAAAAATTAGACTTCCAAACTTTTTCCACATTTAACCTCAGTGTGCAGTGAAACACACATACTACTGAACACATTAGGATGTGAGAACATGTGCCTGAAATGGTGGGCAGCCATATCTATGGCGCCCGGGGAGCAGTTGGAGTTTAGGTGCCTTGCTCAAGAACACTTCAGTCATGACCTGCCTGGGGATCAAACCTTCTGGTCACAAGACCAAATCCCTAAACACCAGGCCATGGCTGCCCCATATTACCCTATTAAAAAAGACTTGAGGACGGAGTAAAACTAAGCAGGACAGCAGTTATGACCATGCTGACTTTTCTCCACACAACCAAAAAACAAAACAAACAAACAAACAAACAAAAAAACAACAACAACCAAACAAACAAAAAAACACCACAATTACACAAACTGTTAACATTTTAACGGAACAATAATAATAACAACGTTTCATTCTATTAACTTCTATTAAATCTCAAACTACTGGGGCTGTTAAAGCCACACAGGACCATTGTACTGAACTGGATATGTCACAGAGAACTTGCCAATAAATCATCTACAATTTAACTTGGGAATTAACTGTAATTAATTGCTAAGTAAAAATTTTATCTCAGCAACTCTGAATAATCTCATAAGCTCAGATTTCCTCCACGAGGAACACTCAAATCCTTGAAATCCCAGTTTTAACCTTTAATGAAACAGCATATGAAATAAACTCATTCAGAAAATGTTAGGTACCCAGGAAACCTTTTAGCCCCGCAGACTCCATACTGATCACACCCCCGCTTGTAAAATCATTGTAGACTCTACTGCAGTGAGCACAGGAAAACAAAACCTTCACTCACATTAACAACTTTCTCACCTGCTTCTTGCTGTCCATCCTTCCCCCTTTATTGTGCTCTCTCCCTATTTGTGCTGCCAACCAATTGGCAAATATAACATGTAACATGTATTTTAATTTAACAACAGGCAAATAAATACACCATCAATTTATAGCATTTTTTCTTAATGTCAGATTCAAATCACAGACTAATTCTAATAATTTATCAATATTATGGAGATCATTTACAGATTCAGAGGATATGATGGACACACAAATATAACACAGGTGTTATTTTTTTAAATTTTCATAAGTTTTGTAATTGTTAATTTTTAAGTTGGAATTTTTTTTATTGGAATATGCACATTGTGCACATTTGCACAATTACACAAACATTTTAGCCTGGAAACTTGCTTCCCACTAGTCAATCACTCAGTACCACGTACTGACCATCATGACATTTGTAATGTCCTGCAACTTAGTCTCATCAGAGGGCTTGTACTATAGTATAGGTCCTATACAACTGCAGGTGTATTGAATGCCTTATGTTCTGTGTTGCACCTGGTCCTGGAGGAATGTTGTTTAATTTCATTGTGTAATGTACTGTGTAGCTGAAATTACTCCTGAATCTTGAAATCTGACGCTGCTTCAATTAAAAGAGAATGCTCAAAAAATGGTGTTATACAAAACAGAAGCTTTTTTCATGCACAAAAACTTAAATTGGGAAGATTACACTATTTAAATAGTTTTTAAATATATTTCTAACATAATATAGAATTGCCAAATAAATTAAGTTTTTTTCCTTCTATACAAAGTCCAGCAGTTTTTACTGGTGTCAATCTCATACTTACTGGGCATTGAATTTAGTAGATTCTCTGTTTGAGGTTCTACCCAACACTGTGCTGAATTATCTGCCTAAAGGTTGGTTCCATGGTTCTCTTTCATGAAATTACACAAACAAACGCGACTTTTTACTCAAGCCCACAGGTAAGAGAATAACAGCACGCCTCAGTGAAGTCCTCTCCAATAGCTCTCTTCTTGCACTAGGGGAGTTTGCAACCCTGAGGATAGATTGAGTGGTTTTTGGTGAGGCCTTTGAAAGCAGAGGAGACTTGTGACGGCTCCCTGGGTGGCAATGCCTATTACTAACAACCCAGCATATTGAGCTGCAGAACCATCAGGACTTCAAAAGAAAAGAAGAGTTTTTCGCCTATCAAGCCATCCGCTGCGCTGAACGAGCCTCAGCAGCTTTTCCCTGTAGGTGTTTCTTCTCTTGCCTTCGTCTTAATGCGTATCATACCATAAACATGTCATGCATGGTTCCCAGTGAGCATGAGCTTGGGTATTCTCGTCTGACAGCTAAAAAGAAATGTCAAAGCTACTAGATCAACCATATTTGAACCTTCTATCAAGACAAAAAGAGGGACTTCAAAGGGACAAAAGCTTCCGGCAGGCTACAAAGCTAACAGCTCTGATTGAGCTTTGGTGGAGTGGAAGGCTAGAGGGGGTAGAGACACTGTAACCCAAGACGTCATTTTCATTGACTGATCAGACGTCCAAGACAGTGGGATTTGACTTCAGGGCATCCCAACCACAGCGCCTTTTTCGCCTTCTTCAATATCAGGGAAGCAAACAAGACACAAGTCTTCTTCCATTAGTCAGAAATGGAAAATGTGACAATATGTATGAGTCGCTTAAGTGGAGCGAGCTTTGTGTATTGGCATCAGGAGAGCAATCACAAGTTAGCCAGGGCTAATCACAAGTGTTTGTTTCACTAGGCTCTTTAAACCACAACAGTGAACTCGCGCCTGAGAAGGTCTTACTACTCTGACACAATGAGCAGCAATTACTGGGCACTCTGCCATCGCAATCCTAATGTGTGGTCCTCTCTGTCAGGTTAATAACAGATAATAAAAACAGTGCAGCGCTACCCAATGCTTGCAGCTTGATCGTCTGCCCCTGAATCCCAAAAACAGACTTTAACTTCTCTAAATCAAACCCGCAGACATCAAACGGATGCTCGCAGACTTGAGAAGAAATGCGATTTTTAAATGTGCACATGATTTGTAACCAAGATAAACACCAGCACTGTTGCAGAGAGAAAGAGAGAGAGAGAGAGAGACATACTGTAATTATTGTTAGTAAGTAAATTTCACATGGAGTCTCTTTGACAGATAATTGCGAGAGATACAAGAAGCGACAGGTTCTGGGGAAGTTATCGTCTTACTTTCTGGGTTGCATTCTCCACAGCTACTTATTTTCTGCGATTCGGAGCGGAGGCTCGAGAAGATGCAGGTACTCTCCTTTTGTACAAGAGCCATGCATTCATTCAGACTAATTTCAGTGCTTTACACATACAGGCTCCTCTGTTGCCTAAAACCTGAGCAGATATTTGAGAAGAGAATGCCCATATCAACACCGCTACAGTCCCTTATGATGACCCTGAACACTGCTGGCTGGAATAAAGAAAACCTGATGTTTCAAATGCTTCATTTGGCCCAGTCCATGAAATTAGCCCCCATGACTTTTCAAAAGATGTTTCTCAGTGAATGTGGGAACACAGTGTTTAAAGGATGGGTTGGTTTTCTGTGCATTTGATGATTGAAATATTGGAGCGGTTGCAAAAAAAAAAATGGAAGAAAAAACAAAAAAGTGTTCAATAATACATGCATACATCCAAAAATTAATCACAATTTAATTCAGAAAGGTAAACAGTCACATATATTATCTTCATTACATGTAAAGTGACACATTTTAACCCTTTTTGTTGTAATGTTGGCTTATAGCTCATGAGTTGGCTGGCCAATCAGATGCTGTAATATCTTGGTCAGTAATAGTTTTGGCAATGTGGGCTGATGCCAAGTCCTGTAAGTCCTGAAGAATGTTGACTTTTGACTTGATAAAACACAGTGGACCACCACCAACAGATGACATGACACCTCAAAACATCACAGAAACGTCACACTGGACTTCAGACACCCTGAATTGTCTCTACACTCCTCCTCCAGACTCTAGGAGCTCGATTTACAAATGAAATGCAACATTTACTTTAATCTAAAAAGTGGAATTTGGACCTCTGAGCAACAGTCCAGTTCTTGTTCTCTTTAACCCAGTTAAGATATTTTTGACATTGTCTCTGGTTCAAGTGGCCTGACATTAAAAAATGCAGCATTTATTTTGCTTGAATGGTAATTTACTCAATCTCTAAATAAAATATTCTAATAATCTGAGATATAAATTGAGATATGCCACTTTACATATAATGAATACAAAATATGACTGTTTATCTTTTTGAATTTAATTATACAAACCGGATTCCAAAAAAGTTGGGACACTAAACAAATTGTGAATAAAAACTGAATGCAA
>BRDA01010482.1:4917-20887 GCA_036984385.1 Crenuchus spilurus
CAATGGGACGAAAAAGGGATGGCAATAAAACGACAAATAAACGAGTGCGGGTCAAAACAACAGCAAATTTCTGCTCAGGGGCCTGCCCTAATATAGTGTATGTGAAACGGTGCAAATCGGCCAAGCAGAAGTACAGTAGATGAGCATGCATTTTTGCTCCCCATTCATTCTCTATGGGAAAAAAATCCCAGATTAAGGAAGTTTTTAGGAAAACCGCAAATCCGATCAAAATTCTGTATATAAGCCCGGATCACACAATCGGACCGAACAATCTGGAGTTGGAACGGTGTCGATATCTCAAAAACTGCGGGACAAGAAGCGCGTCAAATATCCGGTGGAAGAAGAAGAAGAAGAATATATGAAAAATCGAGTAACAGAATATTGTGCATTGCTTTGCAATGCGCAATATAACAAGAAAGAAATAAAGAGAAGAAAAATAAACATGTCAACATTTGTAGACAAATTTTATGAATTACTGGATGTTAACATTCCACAGATATGTTGTGTGCACTCCTTCAGGGCAGGTCCTCAAGCTGTAATCCACTTTCACTCCTCTATTTGTCATCTTTTCATCCGTTGTTCCTCCCATTCACTCCTATTTATTTTCACATGCTCCACCATTGTTTCATTTCTGTTCACCGTCACTGTGCAACTAGGGATGAGCAAGTACACCACTATCTGTATCTGTTCAACCATTTAAATTACCTGTACTGTATCTGTACTCTGAGCAGATGTGGTCAAAACCAGAATTGGGCGTGGTTTAACCGGAAGTGGGTGGGGCATAAATCTGTACATTATTTCATTCATTCATTCATTCATTATCACACCCGCTTAATCCTTATTAGGGTCGCGGTTAGTCCCCCACCCCCTCACTGGGCGCAGGGCAGGGCATCACACTATTCAACTAAGCCCAGGACAGAGCGCCAGTCCATCGCTGGGTGACACACACACAGACATAGACACACCTACGGACAATTTTTAGAGTACCCAATTCACCTGACCTCCATGTTTTTGGATTGTGGGAGGAAACCGGAGACCCCGGAGGAAACCCACGCAGACACGGGGAGAACATGGAAACTCCGTTCAGATGGGGAATCGAACCCAAGACCCCAGCGCTGAGAGGCGAACGTGCTAACCACTAAGCCACCGTGCCCCCCCTGTACATTATTTGAAGTCTGAAATTGATATGGATTGATCAGAAGTTGCTATATGTAATGTTTATTTGAAAACTATTTGCATATATTCATTTAAACTACTTATCTCATCAGTCAAACTAAGAGAAAGCAGACGGTAAAAATAAATAAATGAATTAACCTGACCGGAGTGGAGGCAGTGACTGACGCGACACGAGCCATTTTCAGCTCCATCTTGTCAAATGCACCTCGTACATTACGAAACCAGTTCACTAAGTAACTTTAAACATCATACAAACCGAAATAGAGGTGAGCTGAAGAAAACCTAAGGAGTTACTGAAGAGAGCAGTGAGCTAGTGTGAAGACAAGCACAGAGAAATCAGTCACTGTCAGACTGTGTGTGCACAGCTCAGGCTGCAGAGACTGTGTAGAAAGGGGCGGGCGCTCTGTGTGTCTGGCCAATCACAGATCGTGAAGACACCCAATGAGGATTTTCCTTCAGCACCAGCATGGATATTGATGAGTTTTACTCATTTAACAATCAAACTCATCAAAAGTATCTGGCTCAACCCTATGTGCAACACCCTCTGTTCATGACGTACGCTGTGACATATCGTTGGTTCCACTAAAACGTGAAAACGGAGGTTGGTTCACTGAAAAGCACCAAGGTTCTTATAAGCTTGAATGAAATCAGTTCAAGAACCAAAGTTCTTCTGATGGAAGAGCGCTATATGTTTTTCATCCCTTATACCCATTCACTCCAATTCATTTTCAACTACACCTACACTGTAAAAAAAAGTCTCACCAACTAAAAAAATCTTAGTGACCCGTTGAACCTATTTTATTGAAGTTGGTCTAATTTAAGTTCTGCAAGATGCATATTTCAAGTTCTGCTGACAATCCTAGAATTTACGTCCAATTAAAGAAAATAAGTTGAGTCAATCAAATGTTATAAATGTGATTGACTCAACTTATTGTCTTTAATTGGACATAAATTCTAGGATTGTCCGCAGAACTTGAAATATGCAGCTTGCAGAACTTAAATTAGACCAACTTAAAAAAAATAGGTTCAACGGGTTGCTAACATTTTTTTAAGTGGTGAAACTTTTTTTTTTTTTTACAGTGTAGTAACCTTTGGGAACGTGTGGAACCACTCAGAAAACACTTGCTACACCATGGCAACTGTCTAGCAACACAACTTTCCAAAGCAACATTTTATCAACCAACAGCTATACCACAGCAACTCTTTAGCAAGACCCTAGCAATCACTTTGCAACCACCATGGATATCACAGCAACACCTTAGCAACACCATAGCCACCACCATGGATACCATAGAAACAACATAGCAACCACCACGGACATCATAGCAACCACCATAAATTTTTTTGCAAATCCATAGCAACCATTTAACACCACCATAGCAACCACCAGGAATACCATAGCAACCACCAAAGACACCACAGCAACACCTTAGCAACCATTTAACAACACCTTAGCAACCACTTAGGATACCTTAACAAACAGTGTGAGGCATATTAGCTGTGGAACCATCCTGCATTTCCTTCAGGATGTCAGTTCAGAATTCAACAACATAATTTCTAAAATGCTCTCATACAAATGATGCCAGCTCACTATATCTTCCTTCTCCTGAGATCACTACCTTGCCGTGGTGGAGAAGCTTGAGAGAACCTTTGAATCTAAGAGAGATACCATCTGGAACTATGCTCCTGGTAGGGCCACCCTTGATGGTAAGGTCGAAGAGGAGGTTCCAGACGAAGAGCAATTACACTCCCCATCCAACGGGACCTGGAACTGTGGGCTGCAGCAGGGTTCTTACAACTTTAAGTGTTATGTTGCTTTACTTCTAATAACACTGGATGATGATTTTTCCTGATGAGGTGTATGCTAGGTGCAACTCAGCACAACATCGAGTCGACTGCAGGGCTGACAGGAGATTGGGATGCTTAGTCAGTCTATTTATCCCACAGAGCACAAATGAAGTCAAAAACTAAGAATGCCATACTGGCTTGGACATTGCCCAGGATAAAAAGGTCTGCGGTACCCACTGTGAGAGACATGGTGGGTACTGAGAAGTGTACTACTGGCTCATCAAAGGTCGTATTGCACCTGCTACAAGCAACCAGAGACAGATGGCATTGGAGAGAAGTGACTCGTCTGTGCAGCCTACCATCGCAAAGGGATGACGGCGTGTGACATAACATGACTATATCTTCTGCCATTTGCAAGTGGATTAGACATTCAGGAAGCAGCAAGTTGAGCTGAGGAAAATGACATCTAGTATGCAGACAGTCAGCACTGGTGCTCCTCAAAGATGTGTACTCTGCCCTTTGATTTTCTCCCTCTACAGAAATAACTGCTATCTAGTGTGAATACGCTGGTGGTGCTGAGATTTCTATGGTCAGTAAAACTCAGCCCAGACTCTGTACATTAATAGGATTTCGCTGCTGTGTGAAGACACTGATGTCGTTGGAGATGACACTGACGAATAAAACTCTTCTCACACTCTGTACAGTAATATGGTTTCACTCCTGTGTGAATATGCTTATGTTCTTTGAGACTACTGTGGTCATTAAAACTCTTCCCACACTCTGAACAATGATATGGTTTCTCTCCTGTGTGAATACGCTGGTGTTGTTGGAGATTACTCTGTTGAGTAAAACTCTTCCCACATTCTGAACAGTGATACGGTTTGACTCCTGTGTGAATACGCTGGTGTTGTTGGAGATTACTCTGTTGTGTAAAACTCTTCCCACACTCTGAACAATGATACGGTTTCTCTCCTGTGTGAATACGCTGGTGTTGTTGGAGAATTCTCTGCTGAGTAAAACTCTTCCCACATTCTGAACAATGATACGGTTTCACTCCTGTGTGAATACGCTGGTGTCTTAGTACATGACTCGGTCGATTAAAACTCTTCCCACACTCTGTACAGTAATATGGTTTCACTCTTGTGTGAATACACTTATGTTCTTTGAGACTACCGTGTTCAGTAAAACTCTTCCCACACTCTGAACAATGATACGGTTTCTCTCCTGTGTGAATACGCTGGTGTCTTTGTACATGACTCTGTTGAGTAAAACTTTTCCCACACTCTGTACAATAATACGGTTTCACTCCTGTATGAATATGCTGATGTCCTTGAAGACTATTCTTGTAAGTAAAACTCTTCCCGCACTCTGAACAATGATATGGTTTCACTCCTGTGTGAATACGTTGGTGTGTTTGTAGATGACTCTGATTACTAAAACTCTTCCCACACTCTGAACACCGATATGGTTTCTCTCCTGTGTGAATAAGCTGGTGTCTTTTTAGATTACTCTGACGATAAAAAGCCTTCCCACACTCTGAACACTGATGTTTGCCTGTTGTTTCTGTGGTTTCTTGCATTTGTCTGCGAGACATATCAGAATGGAGAGTATCAGATAATGTCTGAGTATCAGAAGTTATTCTGGATGTCATATTCTCTTCTATTATCTCTGCTGATTTCACTTGTGTTGGAACTTGATTTCTTTGTGGAAGCTCACAACAGAAACAGAAGAAGACTTTCAACTGGATGTTGTTCTCTCCTGTAAAAGAAAAAATATTTTTTTTAAAGTTCAATTCAAATGTAATATAAGATTGACAAACAGTTTGGTCACTACTTTAGGACAACATATCTAAGCAGATGTTTTTAGGTAATATAACATTAAATATTATTTCAGAAAGATTTTGGGCCAATGAACAATGTAAATTTTTATGTGAAACAAGAGCAAATTATTTGATATATTCTCCTATTTCTGACAATAGGCAATCATTGTGATTGTTAGTATTAGTTTCTCTAGCACATATTTAAGTGTTGTCCACTTAAGACTCATTCTTTATGTCCTTTAAGTGTCCCCCAGAAACAAAACTTCCATTATGTTTTGTCTTTCAGAACTGCTGAATATGCTGACACTATATAGTACTTGAATGCCCTTTTACCTGATTAATAAAGCCAATATTTAATCCTATGGGGTTGATGCAGCCACAGATAAAACAAGATGTTTCTCATTGCTTTTGTTGTGATAATAAAGTGCAGAAATATGATTCAAACACTTCCTGAATCTGTGCAGTCTACAATTTTGACTCCAGTTACCTGAGTTACATCATTATATAAAGGAAATTAGAGAGCATCTGCTTCCACATCCAAACAGGGCACAGGATTCCTGCAGGGTCTTAAAAAGTCTAAAATTCAAAACTTTAAATTTAAAGCCTTAAAAAGTCTTAAAAACGTCCAGATATCCATCCAACGTGTTAAATTAAATCAATTTAAAGTTTTAAATTTTTACTTTTAATTCCAGAGAAGCGTAAAATAAACACCCGTGAATAAACTGTTGGCAACTTTTGTTGGTATATTTATCGAGTTTTCAGAATTTTTTTTCTCCAAAAAAGGAACTAGGGACAAATCTAACAACTTTTCCAAGCATTATTGGATTCTGCATTATGTTTGTGCCACAAATCTGAGTGCATGCGCGGTTGTGTTGAGCAAGCAAGATTTTTGTCTTCACATAAACTCAATATTGTATACAAATCTCTCCTGCGCACTCAACCACTCTCTCTTGCTAATTGAGAATGACATAATGAAGAAAGTCAAATGCCCTGAGAAGAGCATACAAAAGACAAGCTTGCACAACTCAAAACCCTTGTAACTGACAATGGTGATAAAAAAAGAAGAACTTGAACATATGTAGGGTAAGGTTGTATTTAGACATGCTAATGTTGTGTTGGTAAGGTTACTTGTGTTGAGCAGTGTTAATTTTGACAGGTGATTTTGATTTAGTTTTAGTCTTAGTCTTCTGACAAAAATGTATATTAGTTTTAGTCACATTTTAGTCATTTAGTTATTGTTACTTTTAGTCTATGAAAACATTTTAGTCTAGTTTTTGTTAATTAATGTTTAAAATATTTAATCTAATTTTAGTTGTATTTTTAGTTATACTATTTTAAATTAGAGATATTCTTAGACTGCTTACTGCTATTTTAATAAAACAATTGTCTTTAATTTTGTTACATTTAATAACACAATGACATCAGATATTGTGGAAGAAAGCTGGCTCATTTTTTTCCAAAACATTTTGTGTTTATTAAACTTATACATGAAAGAATGTAGTATGTACATACAATTTAGTATTAATGTGACTAAACAACACACACATTAACAGCAATCCCTTGACTGCCTCTTAAAAACAAGAAATTAGTTATATTTACTATACTCTGCATAAACATCCAGTTCATCATCTATCTGTATCTGTTCAACCATCTAAATTATCTGTACCCCTATCTGTACTCGGAGTGGGCAAGGCCTAACATGGAATTGGGCGTAGTTTAACAGGAACACATTATTCTCTACTCTAGCAGGTTTACTCTGATCATCTCTGTATCATTATGTTCATTTTCAGACACTCTCTGAGACCCTAAAGTGTTAATAATTGATAATTTCCCCACTTAAACTGTATTAAGACGCTTCTGAACATAAACATCAGTAACCCAAACTTTTAAATGTTATAATAAACAAAATGAAGCAGAAATATTAAACATTTGGTTAGGGGACACTAGAGGTCACTGTACCTGTTTAAAGTCTTTATAGAAAAGTGTTTCTTTGAAGCTGATGTTTATAAATTCTTTGCGCTTATCTTAAATAATAAAAAAAACAAGCCTGTTGAGTTACTGTATACCCGCTGTATTATTGTGTATTTTCCATACATTCCTCCTCCTACAACATCTGTACTCTTTCTTCGGCTGTCTCTACATCACATTATTCTGTCATTCTTACTCTTCAGCTGCTGTTTGCTGGTGAGGTTTTACTGCTCCACTTTATGCACCTCTCTCTTCTTCCTGTATCAATTCTCCATTAAAACAAACCCTTTGACTGAACACCATATTAACACTCAATGACTGAGCGCAGAAGAGCACTCAGTGCTGGTAAGAAAAGGTCGTTGTGGACATAAACTGAGTCTTAATCACTGAAATTCAGTCAAATCAGTGAAGCTGCTCTTCTTCTTGTGTTAATGGCGGTTGGCAGACAGACGTGAGGTACATTAGCGCCACCTATTGAGCTGGAGGACAGAGTCTGACTTCAGTAACAACAGTGAACTGCAGCTCCTTCTCATATTAAAACTAAAACTTTCATATAAAATTAGAAATCACAGCTAGTGTCAGAAACTGTGAAACGTTTGTGTTCTCATCCCTAAGCAGAAAGTTTAAGCTCTTCAGTGATAGTTTTAAAGTCCTGTGACTTCAGTGAATTTAATTGTGTTAAATAGATCTGACAGTGAAGTCCATGTTCAGCTGTTTCTATGTTCTGTGTCTGTAAAGCTCAGTTTCTTTATTAAATACAGAGATATCTCTGATAAATCAATATAAACACAGTGTGTTCTAGTCTAAGTCCTGTGAGAACAACTGCTGGACTCCACTCAGATCTCTCAGCTACACTAAACCAACCTGCTGCTCAATCACATGTAGATGTTTACCTCAGTGTTTGTGTTCAGTCGGTCACAACAGCCGCACACGTACTAGATCACTTCCTGATCGTCTCACACACCGTTTAGTGATCTTGTGGTTTTATCTCCTCCAGCTCCCACACGTGGTGCCCACATAAACTAATAGTCTCTGAAGATAAAACAGGACGCCGGGATTGTCCAGACTGATCTTTATAGCAATCTTTATAGTAAGTCCGTGCAGATCACTGCAGTGGATCAGCAGAGCTCATTCTTCTCCCAGAACTAGAAATGAGACAGACATTCGGTACCGAAGCTTCGGAGCCCGTGTCACTTTTCCAAAACAGCTAGTAATACGACAACGTGACGCAGACCGCAGCAGCTGTGATTGGTCCGCCCCATCGTATCCCCGCCTCTGCATTTCCGTCCTTCCGTCCTCAGAAACAATGATCTGGATAGGACGCTGCCTATTCGCTAGCATTGATGCCGGCGCGACGTCATGGAGCCCAGGTTGTGTGGAAGTGAAGCTTGTAAACAATGGCACATGATCAGCACTGCAACCTTCTCATAGTTCTAACTTCGGTAATTGTCCGATTTTCAAAATTTAAAGTTCTTTACAAAGAGGATAAAAGGCTCTTTAACATTAATCAAAGTATCAAAATTATGACATGTTGGGCTACTATCGGCTTTCGCATCCATCGTAATCAACATTTTCTCTAGGCCTTACTGCTTGCATGACTTCTAATGGCTGTAAAATCGTTAATTATCCAATTTTCAAAATGTAAGTTATTTACAAAGAAGACAAAGAATTTAATTGTGTAATGCTGCTATTGCATGGCCATTGACATAAATATAGTCATGTTTTCTTGCCTTACTGCTACTAGCTAGTGACCGATGGCTTTACACAAATTATCAATTTTTTCAAGCTGTCAACTGTCTTAATCCAAAGTAAAGAACACGGAGACCTCATACATATTAAAGTAAATGTAGAAATACTCAATGCTATCATCCGAGTTCATTTAATGTTAGAGTAAACACATTGTAAAGCTATATTTATGCTGCAATACTTTTTAGTAATTTAAAAGGTGTTAAAAGGTCTAACTTAAGACAATTTGATGGGCTAGCCACTGGCACTGCCAAGTTGACAACACTGACACTGCATCATTGTCGCTATAAAAATGCCTCTAGTCTAGTAGTTTAGAGTTATGATGCATATCTACATTTGATTAGAGTAAGAGTAATGTTACAATTACAAATGTTTGTGATACTAACTTCATGAGTGTTGTTGGCTTGATGCAAGCCTGACTATTAGTGTAATGTCTACGGAACTACGTCAAGTTTGTAGGTCAGAGATTGTAGCTGTAATTCACAGATTATTACGAATAAATCATTTTAAAATGAATACATACTTGTGGAATGTGATCCCCTGGTCTCTGCTGATAGAATTCCAATAAAGTAAAACAGTTAAAGGCAAAACATTGCAGCCCTTTCGTTGTTTGTCAACACTGGCTTCCTTAAGAGCTTGCCCTGTCACGTGTCATATCCAGTAATATAGATCATTGCTCAGAAACACCATTTTAGCAAACACAGCTGTTGTTGAAAAGTTATTAGCTCCAGCACCAACATAATTTGTTCAGTTCCAGTCGCCATCGTTTGAAGTACACAGAGGAAGGAAACACAGCACACCAAGGAACTTAACCCAGTGGCATAGAAACTCAATAGCCATCTAGGTTTTTGGAGGTGTAATTGCAGTGCATCACAGGCATACCAACACTGAAGTATACATAGTCAGTTACTGTAAACCTATACTTATATGCACCCGGTGTGTGGTGGGTGATTCTCTGACTCTGGTGCACTTTAAGTCCCCCAAACTAAATATTTTCAATGAAAAGAAATCACACAAGTAATTTTAAAGTAATCATTTAATAGAACTAAATGTCTCTGCATTAAAATGCAATTTCATATATATATATATATATATATATATATATATATATATATATATATATATATATATATATACACACACACACACACACACACACACATACATACAGTGGGTCCAGAAAGTATTCATACCCCTTGAACTTTTTCACATTTTGTCACCTTACGATCACAAACGTAAATGTATTTTATTGAGATTTTAAATGACAGACCAATGTAATGTACGCCATAATTGTGAAGTGGAATGAAAATGATACATGGTTTTTAAAATTTTAATCAAATAAAAATCTTAAAAGTGTGAAGTCAATAAGTATTCAACCCCTGTACTCTGATACCTCTAAACAAAATTCAGTGCAATCAATTACCTTCAGAAGTCTCTAAATTAGTTAATAGTCCAGCTGTGTGTAATTTAGTCTCAGTATAAATACACCTGTTCTGTGAAGGTCTCAGTGGTTTGTTAGAGAACACTATTGAATTGAACTGCAAACCTACCAAAACATGGCAGTCCACCTAAACTGACAGATTGAGCAAGGAGAGCACTGGTCAGAGATCCTAGATCTCAATGAATAAAATATTCCAGTTGAAAATCTTTATTGGATAGTGGAATGCGTTGAGAACAAAATAACATAAAAATGATCAATGTAAATCAAAATTATTACCCCTTGGAGGTCTGGATTTTGAATCATACTCAAAATCTGATACCACCCTCATGGAGTCTGTTTCTGACAGTTTGAGCAGAAACATATATATTAGTGGTCTGCTGGAGGTCATTTTGCAGGGCTCTGGCACAGCTCCTTCTGTTCCTCCTTGCACAAAGGAGGAGGTAGCGGTCCTGCTGCTGGGTTGTTGCCCTCCTATGCCCCCCCCCCCATATATATATATATATATATATATATATATATATATACATGTATGTTATGGTTTCTGAGGGGGGTGTATAAGCAGATGTTAAGCTCTATAAACTGGTACTGGTAATGCTGTGTCATGGGTTTCTAGCCTCTTTTTAAGATGTTTAAAATGAAAGTAACACACATGCCACCTTTTATAGTTTGTGTCTATCATGTCCTCTCAATCTGTAAATGATCTTCATAACATTGATAACAGATTAGAATTAGTGTTTGAATTGAGTCTGACTAGCTCACAACTCAATATTCTATGAAAAAAACGCTATAAATTGATACTAATCTATTTAATCGTGTGGAGTCTGTGAGGTTGCAAGGCTCACAGGGCACTTAAGCTCTGTACCTAGACTCACTGCTGAGCTGAGACAGTTGATATGGCCTCTAGAAAGTAAGCAGATGGTGTGGTAATTTACCTGGTTATGCCATCTTGTGTATGATGTGATACCTCAGCTTAAAATCACAGTATTTTTTAATGCTAAAAAAGGATCAAGACATCTGAAAAGTTACGTATAATCAAACTGCTGTGGAATGATTAGAAAAACTGGAATTGTAAAATTATATTTTGTGAATTCGAGCTGCAGAATGAAGCATCACATGAATATTTAAATCCACACTGTCAGCACTGGTGCTCCTCAAAGATGTGTACTCTGCCCTTTGATTTTCTCCCTTTACATAAATGACTGCTATCTTGTGTGAATACGCTGGCGGTGCTGAGATTGCTCTGGTCAGTAAAACTCAGCCCAGACTCTGTACATTAATACGATTTCACTGCTGTGTGAAGACACTGATGTCGCTGGAGACGACACTGACGACCAAAACTCTTCTCACACTCTGTACAGTAATATGGTTTCACTTCTGTGTGAATATGCTTATGTTGTTTGAGAGTACTGTGGTCAGTAAAACTCTTCCCACACTCTGAACAATGATAAGGTTTCTCTCCTGTGTGAATACGCTTATGTCTTTTGAGACTACTGTGGTCAGTAAAACTCTTCCCACACTCTGAACAATGATATGGTTTCTCTCCTGTGTGAATACGCTGGTGTTGTTGGAGATTACTCTGTTGAGTAAAACTCTTCCAACACTCTGAACAACTATATGGTTTCTCTCCTGTGTGAATAAGCTGGTGTCTTTGTAGATGACTCTGACGGTAGAAAGTATTCCCACACTCTGTACAGTAATACGGTTTCACTCCTCTGTGAATACGCTTATGTTTTTTGAGACTACTATGGGCAGTAAAACTTTTCCCACACTCTGAACAATAACATGGTTTCTTTTCTGTGTGAATACGCTGGTGTTGTTGGAGTGTCCTCTGCTGAGTAAAACTTTTTCCACACTCTGAACACTGATATTGTTTCTCTCCTGTGTGAATATGCTGGTGTTGTTTGAGATGACTCTGATAAGTAAATCTCTTCCCACACTCTGAACACTGATATCGTTTCTCTCCTGTGTGAATAAGCTGGTGTCTTTTTACATGACTCTGACGATAAAAAGCCTTCCCACAGTCTGTACAGTAATACGGTTTCACTCCTGTGTGAATAAGTTTATGTTTTTTGAGATCACCCTGGAAGGTAAAACTCTTCCCGCACTCTGTACAGTAATACGGTTTCACTCCTGTGTGAATACGCTGGTGTCTTTGTAGATTACTCAGATAATTAAAACTCTTCCCACAGTCTGAACACTGATGTTTGCCTGTTGTTTCTGTGGTTTCTTGCATTTGTCTGCGACACATATCAGAATGGAGAGTATCAGATGATGTCTGAGTATCAGAAGTTATTCTGGATGCCATATTCTCTTCTTTTATCTCTGCTGATTTCAGCATGGTGAAGTAACTTTATTTCTTTGTGGAAGCTCACAACAGAAACAGAACTTTCAACTGGATGTTGTTCTCTCCTGTAGAAGAAAAACAAAATATATATAAAAAAGTAAAATTCAAATGTAATATAAGATTGACAAACAGTTTGGTCACTACTTTGTGACAACATATCTAAGCAGAGGTTTTTACGTAATAACATTCAATCAGATTATTTCTGAAACATTTTTGGCCAATGAACAATGTAAATTTTAATGTGAAATAAAAGCAAATTATTTGATATATTCTCCCATTTCTGACACAGTAGGCAATCATTGTGATTCTGCTAGTATTAGTTTCTCTAGCACATATTTTTAAGTGTTGTCAACTTAAGACTAATTCTTTACATGCTTTAGTGTCCTCCAGAAACAAAACTTCCATTATGTTTTGGCTTGCTTCCATTGTGCTGTGAGTGGGTTTGGAGCATTTCTTTAGTTTCATTCATTTTCTGTATTAGCATCACATATCAGAATTTACAGCACATTTTTTAACTGAAGTGCAGGTGTCATTTTGACTGAAGTCTTTTGATAATTTGCAATGTAATTGTAAAATATAGCGTTTTTATATTTGCAGCATCTTAATTTGTACCATGTTATGTTTTATCTGCCAAAATAAGTAATAGATCACAAATATTTTTAGAGATGCACTGCTTACAGTTTGCCAGAAGAAAAGGAGAAACAGATACTTTCCCACATCTTGTAGGGCAGGACTTCCTTAGCAAACAGATGCTGAGTGTTATGAACTTTCATACTCCCAACAAGTGACCAGCTCTTCATTTATAATGTCTCTATTACACTAACATACATTAACTTTACATTTAATGTCCATATACAGTTACATAACTGGATCCATCATATTTCCATGCCCTTGCTTAGTATAGGTATGTTTAATTCAGAAAATATTTTAAATTAACTTCATATGTAGTATGAAGGGATGCTGCCTTCAGGTCCGGTGACCCACAGGAACTCAGAAGGGCTAGAAGAGGGCAAAAGCTGTATATGTTCAGAAAATCCAGGGACAATTCACTTCCCAGGATCCAAGGAGCATGTGGAAGGGCATAAGGTGCATCACGGACTACAAATTAAAGGATGCACAATGCCCCAACGACCACTCCCTTCCAGAAGCGCTCAACGAATTCTACGCCTTGTTCGAGAACCCCAACTCCCCCCCCAACACCAGACTCACCCTGACACCTAGAGAAATGCCCATCAGAGTGACTCCAGCTGAAGTAAGGAGGACCCTGAGGGGAATCGACCCTCGAAAGGTGGCCGGCCCCGACAACATCCCTGGCCAGGTGTTAAAGGACTGCGCGGATCAGCTCTCCAAAGTCCTGGCAGACATCTTTAACACCTCCCTCAGCCAGGAAGTTGTCCCCACCTGCAGGAAGACTGCCACCATCATTTCAGTCCCCAAGAGCTCCACAGTGATAGATCCGAATGACTACCGGCCAATAGCCCTCATGCCGATAGTCACAAAGTGCTTTGAGAGACTGGTCATGTCCCACATCAAAGCCCCCATCAACATCACTGTGGATCCCCACCAATATGCCTACAGGAAGAACCGTTCTACAGAGGATGCCATTTCCTCTGTGGTCCACACTGCCCTCACCCACCTGGAACAGAAGGACTCTTATGTCCGTTTGCTCTTTGTGGACTTCACATCAGCCTTCAACACAATGGTTCCTCAGACTCTGACTCACAAACTCTTTTCACTCGGACTGAATGCTTCTCTCTGCAACTGGGTCCTGGAATTCCTGACCAACAGACCACAGTCTGTAAAGATCCATAACATCACCTCCTCCACCTTAACCCTCACCACTGGCTCCCCTCAGGGCTGTGTGTTAAGTCCCATCCTGTTCACTCTGCTCACATATGCCTGCTCATCTACCCAACCAGGCTGTCATATTGTGAAGTTTGCAGATGACACAGCTGTGGTCAGATGCATCACAAACAATGATGAGTCTGGCTACAGGCAGGAAGTGAAACACCTGGAGGGCTGGTGCAGAAACAACAACCTCTGCATCAATGTAAAAAAGATGAAGGAGATGATTGTGGACTTCAGAAGAAGCCAGCGTGCCCACCCCCCCTGCACGTCGGAGGATCTGAGGTGGAAGTGGTCCCCAGCTACAGGTACTTGGGTGTACACCTGAGTGACAACCTCACCTGGAGCAACAACACTTCCAGTCTGGTTAAGAAGGCACATCAACAGCTGTACTTCCTCAGACGGCTGATACGAGCTGGTCTCGGAACCTCAGTTCTCAGATCGTTCTACAGATCCATGGTGGAGAGCGTCTTGTGCTCGAGCATCACTGTGTGGCATGGCAGCTGCTCTGCTGCAGAGAGGAAATCTCTGCAGAGGGTGGTGAAAGCCGCACAGAAGACCATCGGAGCCAGCCTTCCCACCACCACGGACATCTACACCTCCAGATGCAGGAAAAGGGCCACCGGCATCATGAAGGACCCCACCCACCCAGCACACTCACTTTTTGTCCCACTCCCCTCTGGCAGGAGGTTGCGGTCCATAAAGTGCAGAACCATTAGACTGAAGAACAGCTTCATTTGTAAGGCTGTCAGACTCTTGAACTCCACTTAAGAACACACACACTACACTGACACTTTATTACACTTGGTCACTTTAACTTAACTGTGTGCTGCAATATTTATTCTTTAACCACTCACTCATAAACCACAGCTAATCTCCCCATGCCATGCTTAATACTCTGAACACTGTACAGTCCAAATTGCTGCCTATATGACATACCGCTATGCATAGTGTACAGTCTATATTTACATGTAATGTCTATTTTATCTGCATATCTGTATATACCCACAAAAATCTCTTATTTAATCTATATTTATATTAAGCTGCTACACTGAATAAAACTGGGACCTTGAGAAAGCAATTTCATTCCACCTCATGTACTACATGTGATGCGAATGACAATAAACCTTCCTTGTATCCTTGTATCTCTGTGATTTTCCAATGCTAGCATAATGCTAATTTATATTAACCTTTATCATTACTTCTTTGTCAGAATGTTTTTTCTCCAAGCTAACAAGTTTTTCAGTCTTTCTGTGAAACTGTAAACTTGAAAACAGGTTGAATATGCTGACACTATATAGTACTTGAGTGCCCTTTTACCTGATTAATAAAGCCAATATTTAATCCTATGAGGTTGATGCCGCCCCAGATAAAACAAGATGTTTCTCATTGTTTTTGTTAAAATTGTAATAATAAAGTGCAGAAATATGATTCAAACACTTCCTGAATCTCTACAGTCTACAATTTTGACTCCAGTTACCTCAGTTACATTATTATATAAAGGAAATTAGAGAGCATCTGCTTCCACACCTAAACAGGGCACAGGGTTCCCACAGGGTCTTAAAAAGTCTAAAATTCCAAACTTTAAATTTAAGGCCTTTAAATTAAGATGTATTAAAGTCTTAAATTTTTACTTTTAATTTTTAATTTTAAGACTTGTCATTAAACTACAAATACAAATACAAATGATAACTGCACGATAACACCTGTGAATACATTGCTGGCAACTTTTGTTGCTATATTTATCAAGATTTCTTTTTTCCAAAAAAGCAACTAGCGATAAATCTAACGACTTTTCCCAGTGTTATTAGATATGGCATTTTGTTTGTGCCACAATTCTGAG